>JAGFNQ010000574.1:0-34736 GCA_024364735.1 Boesenbergia rotunda | reverse complement strand
CTAGCAGTCCTTCGCTAGGGCTTTTTACCCTGGGCATCTACCTCTTTGCCAAGTGCCTAGCAGTCCTTCGCTAGGACTTTTCCCTGCACACTAGAGTAACTTGTTAGAAAACAAGTAAGACTTAACTTTTGACCTCTGTTGCCATTATCAAAACACAGGTTTGACTTGGGTGCATTCTGCACCAACAATCTCCCCTTTTTGATTTATGGCAACCCTAGTTCAAAAAGTTAAGTTTAAGCAAGCATGAAAAGGTTAAGTTTTGTTCCTCCCCCTGGAAGGAATCTCCCCCTAGATTTTTCAAAAATTCGTGGGGTTAAAAAAACTTTACTTGTACTTTGAAAACTTAAGTTTTAGGTACTCAAAAGTTTTGAAAGTGTTAGCTTAAGTACTTTGTAGGATTTAAAAAGCTTAAGTACTTAGTAAACTTTGAAACACTTTGGAAAACTTAAGTACTTAATAATTTTGAAAAACTTAAGTACTTGATAAATAACGTACATTTGGAAAACTTAAGTACTTAATAATTTTGAAAAACTTAAGTACTTAGTAACATTGTACTTATACAGTTTTGAAAAACTTAAGCTTTAAAGTACTTACAGAAGTTGAAAAAATTTTGACAAGCTTAAGTAAGAAAATTTTGAAAGGCTTGAGTACTTAGCAAAATTTTGAAAGCCTAAGTAAAAATTTGAAAGCTTTTAAGAACTTAAGTACTTTAGTCAACTTTGAAAAGCTTAAGTATTTTTGAAAATTTTTGAATAAAGGATAAGAAATTTTTGAAAACTTTTTGAATAAAGGATAGAGTTAAAAAAAATTAATTTTACTCTCTCCTTGCCTATCTCTCCCCCTTTGCCATATATCAAAAACAGATGAATATAGCAGAAATAAGATTTGCATAAAGGAAATAAGTAAGATTTTGCTGTACTGAATCAATTCATAATTAGACTTAAACTAAATCAGTCAATTTTCTCTGTAGGGACCTGTCTAACCCAATTAGCTACTTACTAACTGTTATAAACAGTAGTTTTTGCTAGGGTTAGTCAAGTTAAGTGTTTCTGTTCAAGTTAGATTTTCTAGACTTGACACTTAACTTGATTGCTGTGTAAGTTGTATTTAGTGCCCCAATTACTGCAGATGCACTGACTTAAAGCATCTTGAATTAAGGCAAAGACCTAAGCATCTCAACCCTTTCTAGGTTATCAATCAAAAGTACCCTAAGGTGCTTGTGAGATGCTGGCTTCTAAGTCTATAGGTGCATGCAGTTCTAGGGTTAGGGCCTAGGCTAAGTCCATTTTCGAAAAAGCCCTAGTTTTGAAAGGGGGTAGTTTTGAAATAAAAATAAAACTAAGTCGAAAGTGAAAACTGATTTTGAAATTAAGTAAAACAGTTTTTCAAATTTTTAGAAACCGATTTGTAAATCAACTAAAGCAAAAAAAAATTACAGGCAGAGTTATTCTATTCTACATAATACAATCCTAACTGCTTAGATAGTCAAATGAAATAAGTACTTAATTCCACAGGTCAACAGAGAAAAGCATAACAGTCATACATAAGTAAAAACATAAGTTAACCCTACTAGGTAGGGGCAGTCATATAGCTAATAGTACAATGCAATCAGATCTAAGACGAGGGACCGGGGTGCCATGAATCGAATCGTGCCATCATCTGGAAGTATCGAGCATCAGCCACTTCTCGATCGGCCCTACGAGCGTCCCTCTGCTCGATGTATCGGGCATCAGCCACTTCTCGGTCGGCCCTGTGAGCATCCATCTGCTCGATGTGATAGTCCTCGACCTCCTCTCGGAGACTTTGAACCTGTGTCTCTAAATGTGTCACTCTCTGGTAGAGTGTCGGTGGAGCGGGCTCGTCGATGTGTGCTCGGGCTGCTGCAGCTATGTCTCCAACGTCGACCTCAATCCCTCGTGTGAGTCGATCGGGGCCCCGGCCTGCTGTCGTCTCCAACTCAGAACCCGGTGGCCGATACCTCTAGACCGCTAACGAGAAGTTCCTAAATCCTATTTCATCGAAATCAGTCAAAGCGGTTATTTCACCTGCGGTAATGTCGCGACCGTGGTGATGAAGGAGAGAGGTGATGATGTGACAGTATGGAGTGCGCACTCGTCCTGGGTCGTAACACTGGACACATGCAGAATAGAATGAAACATGTGTAGTCCAATGTCGATGTCAAGGTGGTGGACTAGGCATACAGGAGGAAGGCATGAAAAGGTCACATGGTCCCGAATCTCTAGTGGAGAGTGGTAAGATACAGCGGACCAGGACTCTGTACAGGGCATAGTCCTGTGCCTGAAGATCAACGGCTTGGAATCGTCTATTTGGGGGGAGTCTAGCTTCCCTATAGAAGTACGAGTGGATAGTGTCTAAGGTGATGTGAGAGTAGGGAGGGTCAAATGGAGGATTCCTAGGTGGATAGCAACAAAATGTGGACTGAGAAAATCGTAGTCCAAGGAATCAGTTTAGTAAACTAGGGGTGATAGACAAAGGTATCCCTTGAACAGTAGTGTGAAACATGAGATTATCTTGTCGAATTATGTTATTGTAGAACTCTGCACATAAGGATTCATTAATGCTATGAGTGCAGAAGACAAGATTATCTAATTGATAGAAGTTTATAATATTCATGGTTACGGGGCATGATTGAGTAAAGAAGTGTCTATTAAGATAGCTTGTCTTAATAGGTTTGTAAATGGTTTGAGCAAACTTGTTGCATAATTCTAAGGTAGGGAACCTAGGGTCGGGACTAGGTTCGGCACCGGGTTTGGTCGGCATCATCTAAGTTAAGGAAGATAATAAAAAATGAAGATATTGCATTAAAATAAATTTAAATGCAATAAAATAAATAAGAATTATACCGTGCAGCTCGGGGAGGCATAGTTGAGGATGAGGACTTGCAAGGTCTTCTTGAAGAGAAAGAAGTGAAGAAGGAGGTTGATTTTGGTGTGGGAAGAGAGGGGAATTCGTGTGCCTTATATAGGCATTTCCATGGGGACGCCCGGGAGCTTCCGGGCGCCCGAGACAGGCCATACTGCCAAAGGTAGTAACTTTGACTGCTTGGGGGCGCCCGGGACAGCCCGGGCGCCCTCATACAGGCTACTTTGCAGCTTTTGCTGCATTGAGAGGGATGGGGGCGCCTGCACGGTTCCGGGCGCCCTGATTAAAGGTCAGAGTCAGCTTTTTTCAAGAAAAGGTATGGGTGGGGGCGCCCGGGACACTCCGGGCGCCCGGAATAGTATAGGTAAAGACAAAATTGTCTTGTCATCATTTAACCATGGTTTAATCGGTTTGACCATGGTTGGAATTGATTTGACTGCTTTGACTATGGTTTGACTATGTTGACCATGGTTTGACTATGTGACCATGGTTGACTATGTTGACCATGGTTTGACTGTGATCTTTAAATACAGGATTATCTCATAGGCATCAAAATAATTTCCAATTGAGTCTTAATCCTACTGTCTCTTCCAGTCTAGGGTTTTCAATCATGTTAGCCTTATAGGTTTCATGAGACAGGTTTTGATAGTTAAGAATTATTTTGAGAATTTTGATTAATTTTGAAAACAATTAAATTTTGAAAACTTAAACAACTAATTTTGAAATTTTGAAAAGATGTTTAAATTTACAAATAACTGAAATTTTGTGTTAGATTCGAATTTGACAAAAAATAATTTGAATTTGAATTTCAAAAATTGGCTTCCAGGTCTTGGCGAGGCACTAGGCCTTCTTTGGCCGTAGCCTTATGGGATCATCACCCTTTCCTTGACAAAGCCTTTTAATGAAATTTCATTTTCAAAATTATTCTTTGAAAAATTTCTGGTCTAACTAGTTTGGGTCTTGGATCGGTAGCTTCGGCTAGTTCCGCCAAATTGGCTTCCCTAACGTACTATCATCTCACCTCGACCCAATACTATGTTATCAAGTTTCAGTTAAGTGTGTTTGGTCCTTATACTAACCATTCCTAAATCTAAGCATGGTAAATTGCAGGAATTTTAAATAAACAATCAATCAAGCAATTGCAATCAAGAATTAAAATTTTTATCTAATAATGAATATTATTTTCAGTTTGGCTCCCCTAGACTAAGCCACGGTGATGGTTAGGCAAGATGTGAATCTTGTCCTTGGGGATCCAATACTGATTTGATCCAGTTGGTTTGTTCAGGTATAGTTTAGGTACCCATGCCTGAATTTTACCTCTGGACTGATTCAGTACAGCAAAGTAAGATCTTTGTCGGGATTTGGTTCTATAGCCAAGTCCGGATCGATTTAGAACTGATTTATGTTTTCCAAGGATCATGTCAAGACCCTTAGAACCAGATGTAAATCGTTCTAAAGCTGATCTAAGATCCTTAACCTGAGTTTTCAGGGAGGAGTTCTCCTTTTCAAGTTTTTCAACTTGAGTAGGAGTTCCTTCCTGAACCTTCTCAGTTATGGTTTTAGAGTCAGCTCCCTCTTTCAGGAGTTTTACTTCCTGTCAGAGGAATTCGACTCAGAGTTTGGCTTTTGCCAAATCTCAGGAAAGAAATGAAATTAGTTCACCTAATTGACATCTATTGAAACCAGTTACCTTAATTTCGCCGTCTTCTGTAAAGGTCAGCTCGCCGTCGTCCTGTTCTGATTCTGACTCAGTCTCGACTTTTTCTGAGGCGGTCAGGGCTAGTAGGTTTGATTGGGGTGCCTCCTCTTCTTCTTCTGAGGAAGATTCGTCCCAAGTTGCTTGGAGCGCTTTCTTTCTTCTTGTCTTTTTTATTTCCTTTAAGTTTGGACATTCTATCTTGTAGTGGCCCTTCTTCTTGCACTCGTAGCAGGTTACGTTGGGCTTGTTTTTGTCATTCGCGGGTTCAGCTGGTTCGTCCTTTCTTCGACTGATTTTCCGTTTGTTGGTTCGGTTCTTCAGCTCCTTGTAGTAGCTTCGGGCTAGTCGGACCAGCTTAGTTTGATCTCCTTCTTCGTCTTCTGAGTCTGAGTATGAGTTAGACTCGGGTTCAGGTTCAGGCTTCTTCTTTGTTGTCCTTCCAGTTTTACCTGCAACGAAAGCAATACCTTTCTCGACCATATTGGTGTTAGTTTGTTCGTGCAGTTCTAGTTCGGAAAACAATTCGTCTAATTTTATTTTTGAAAGATCCCTTGAGACCTTGTAAGCATCTACCATAGATGCCCACAAGGTGTTTCTAGGGAAAGCGTTTAAGGCATACCTTATTAAGTCACGGTTTTCAACCTTGTGACCTATAGTGTGAAGACCGTTCATCAACTCTTGGATTCGTGCGTGGAGCTGGGCTGCTGTTTCGTTGTCGGCCATCTTGATGGTATAGAGTTTGTTCAGGAGCAGATCCCTCTTACTGATCCGAGTATCTGATGTCCCTTCGTGCAGCTCGATCAATTTTGCCCACAGCTCCTTGGCACTGTTGAAGGGGCCCACGCGGTTCAGCTCCTCTTTCGTCAATCCGCATTGAAGAGTCTGAGTCGCTTTGGCGTCGGCTTCGATTTTTCGTTTCAGAGCGGTGTCCCACTCTGTGTAGCTTTGAGGAAGTCCATCAGCATTTTTGGGTATCTCCAGTCCGGACTGGATGATGATCCACATGTCCACCTGAGTTTTCAGGTGGACCTCCATTCGACTTTTCCAGTAAGAAAAGTCTTCTCCACTGAAAAGTGGAGGTCTGGCGGTGCTTAATCCCTCTTGTATGGCCATTTGATCTGTAAAAGAAAACTAACAAAAAAAATATCCCAAGACTTGGTCTTGGATTAGTAGTCCGGGATATGAGGAATAAAATATTAAAAAAAAATCCGAACGAGAAAAAGAAATAAAAATCCGAAAAAAAAATTCAAACTGGTGGTTGCACCAAGTTTGAACTTCCCCTCTCTGATACCACTTGTTGGATCAAGAAAACCGATAGAGGGCGGGGGTGAATATTGGAAATCGTTTTTCGGAAAACTTAGAGCAAATACGCAGCGGAAATTAAAAATCACAACACAGAGACACAGTCGATTTTACTTGGTTCGGAGCCTGTGTCGACTCCTACTCCAAGGCCCACGGTCGTTGACCGTTTACTTTGGGCAATTATATATTTGGTGCAAAAATAGTTTACAAATATTGAATACAGAGTAAGTGCAGTAAACTTTAATAATTAAGAAAAAGATGCTCTTCTTTTACCGACGTCCGATTGTAGGTTAATTTTTTCGGAGCAGCGGGACGTCGTCGGTTTGAGTTGGGCAGTTTCCGTAGCAAGGCGCGAGAGCAGAAGAGCGTAGAAGCGTTGAATGAATTGATTTTCTGAAGCCTTGGTCGAGGGCCCTTTATATAGGGCCTGGGGGCGCCCGGGACGTCGGGGGCGCCCCCCACATGGCCTTTGATCCGCCAAAGTGTCGGTCAGCGTCTGATCCCTTTATCTTCGGGATCAGCTTTGACCGGGGCGCCCGGAGCGCTCGGGGCGCCCGGATTGACCGGGTCAAAGTGTTATCTGGCTTCGAAGAGAGCTGCTTCGACAGTTGGTGCTGGGGGCGCCTGCAGCGCAGGGGGCGCCCGGAGCGCAGGGGGCGCCCGGAGCGCAGGGGGCGCCCGGGAGTTGTACTGTTTGAAGCTGCTTTTTTACTTGTGTGTTTTGTGTTCACCTTGGGGGCGCCCGGGACACTCCGGGCGCCCTGGTCAGCTGTTGCCTTACTCCTTTGAGGCTCTCTGAGCTGCAGACACTCGTTCCTTTGGTCCTGCATCCAGGGTTAGTCCAAAAGACAACAAGACATTACTAGGTTAGTTTATACAGCCTTAGCTGTCTTGGTTCTGACTTTGGGTCTCCCAAAATGGAACCCTAGGTCGAACCGACGCCTACTGTTCCCTCGACGGGGAACGCGTCCTCACCTACTCCTCTCGGGAGAATTTACCTGATGCCAACCGTTCCTCTGGCTGGACTTTTGCCTGCCGGTCCTTTGTCAGGTCTTGGATGCTGAGCTGTCCTTCGCCGGTGCCTAGCAGTCCTTCGCTAGGGCTTTAGTCCCAGGCTGTCCTTCGTCTGACGCCTAGCAGTCCTTCGCTAGGGCTTTAGTCCTAGGCTGTCCTTCGCCTGGCGCCTAGCAGTCCTTCGCTAGGGCTTTAGTCCCAGGCTGTCCTTCGCCTGGCGCCTAGCAGTCCTTTGCTAGGGCTTTTGACTCTGGCATTCCTTCGCCAGTGCCTAGCAGTCCTTCGCTAGGGTTTTTTACCCTGGCATTCCTTTGCCAGTGCCTAGCAGTCCTTCGCTAGGACTTTTCCTGCACACTAGAGTAACTTGTTAGAAAACAAGTAAGACTTAACTTTTGACCTCTGTTGCCATTATCAAAACACAGGTTTGACTTGGGTGCATTCTGCACCAACACTCTGTTCTGACTTCCCCGCTGTAGCACCGCCGATACACCAGCTGGTCTCATTTGACTTCAACCACTCAGTCACCTATGGGGAATTATATCTTCTGGTGGTAGACAGAGACCACCGCCTGGAAAACGTTGAGCGTCGGGCGACCCTAGATGGCGTTGTTGGAGGAGGGAACATCCACAATCAAGAAGCGAGTCCTCCTGGTCCATTCAAGCCTGTTGCTGCCCAATGAGAGTGATAGGGTGATTTGCTCTACCGGTTGTACTCGATACCCCATGAAATCGAACAGTGGGGTCGAGACCAGGAGCAGTTCATCCTCGTCGATCTGCATATGGTCCAAAGACGCCTTGTACAGGATTCTCATGGAACTCCCCGTGTCCACGAAGATGCGCTTAACCTCGTAGTTGGCAATACGAGTTATGATCACTAAGGCGTCTTCATGGGGAGCTTCCACTTCTTCCAGGTCAGCCGGCCCAAAAGATATTGTAGGGTCAAGCTCCTGACTCCGGCTTGTCCGAATGGAGTAGTTTTTCAGTGGCCGGGTATGAGACTTCCTTGCCCGGTGGGAGTCCCCTCCAGTAGGTCCTTTGGCAATGACTCCCACATGCCTAGAGGGCGGGCCACGCATAGGGGTCTTGCCCTTTTGAGGATCTCTTTCTAAGTAGAGGGATCTTCGGGGCGCGGGTTCCCGACCCCTTCCTAGCGATTCTGATCGAGACCGATGTCGGGCCTCATTTTCTCCAGCCTGTTGCCGCTGAGGGGAGAAGCTTCACCTTGGAGATCTTCGGCGATACCCCGACTTATTCCACTTTCTTCGAGGTCTGGTGTCTGCCTCTTCACTAAACTTCTTCTTCAGGGCATGACACTCCTCGGTGGAGTGTGTGGAGCTGCCATGAAAGATGCAGTACTTCAGCAATGGCTCTGGCTGCTCGGTGTCCACTGTATCAACCAACTTGTGCCTGCCCGCTCACTGGTCCTTTCCAAGGTGGAGGTTTTTTCCTCGAGTTGGAGGTGGGGGCTCCCTCCTTTCAGACTGGGGCACCGCTGGAGGGAGAACTCCGGATTGTTCCTTACGTTGGGCATATTGTACCTCCTCCACGTTGACGTGCTTAATAGAACCTCCCAGCAGATCGTCGAAACTGACGAGGGGCTTTTTTACCAGGGATCGGAAAAAGTCCCCTTCGGCAAGCCCTTGGGTGCAGGCACTGACAAGGATTTCAGACGTGGCGCTGGGCACGTCCTGGGCCACCCAGTTGAATCGTTGGATGTACTCCTTGAGCTGCTCCTTAGGCTTCTGCTTGAGACAAATAGATTAAGTGTCATTTTCTGGTATCGACGGCTACTGGCGAAATGGTGGAGGAAGGCGGTTATGAACTCCGCGAAGGAGTTGATAGACCCTTCCGGCAGCCTCTGGAACCACCGCTGGGCTATTCCAGACAGGGTGTTTAGGAATACCCGACACTTCACACCGTCAGTATACTGGTACAGGAGCGCTGTGTTCTCAAACTTACAGACGTGATCTTTTGGATCCATCTTACCATCATACTCGACAATCCCAGGCCCACGAAATTACTTTGGCATGGGGTCTTCAACAATCTCAGATGAGAAAGGAGTAGAGAGAACCTTAAGGGAGGTCTTAGGTTCCACCTTCTTCCCTTGTCCCTTTTCATGCCTCTGCGCGCTGGAGGCCACCGAGCGGCCGTTCTCAATATCTTCAGGAGACTCTCTTCAGGGACATGGGGCCGCTCGGTCCCGTCGTCCCACCGGGGAGATGGATCTTCAGGAGTGCGAAATGGAGACTTTAGGGATCTCTTCTCGCGCAGGAACCCTTTGTTGCGAGGCAGCCTGTTTGACTTGGTGTTGTTCAAGCACTTCCTTGATGGCGTTGGCCACCAAGCGATCGAGTTCTTCCCTTGTAAGGACAATGGGTTGTCCTTCCAGTCCTGCCATCGCTGCTCCTTCAGGTGCTTTCCTGGTTTTTCACAGAGGACGCCAAATTTGTTCCGAAAGGATTCGATGACAATGGTCAGTCACCGAGGTTCCTGTTAGTGATATGAGAAAAATGTCCTACGACAATCGCCTTATGATTGTAATCATTTATTTTAATAAATAAATATTCGCTATTTGAGTATACATGTTTATGTATTTGATTGAGATCATAAACTCATTTACTGAATGTCCGCAATACAATTCACAGCATGAGAGAATTTGTGATGAATTTATAACTAGTGATTATCTCTATATGTGCAATTGTGAAGTATTGAAATTGTCTCTAGTCGATGAATTGATAAATACGGACACTATCAATTCTGTTGAGACTAGCATGAGTTATTCTCTAATCAGCTAATTCTCACTGGCCGGTGACATTGGGATGTTCGGAGATAATCATGAATGCTAGTTAAGGGAACTAGTTTATTGGAGTGACTGGCTGTAAAACTTCATATGATAGTCTACATATAGACATGTCAATGAAGTTCTTACTGCAGCTTAAGTGCGATGTTCCTTTGACTTGCGGTGTTCAAGTCATCTTGGTCATGGAGACTTATACTTTGACATCTTAAGCAAGCATCTCCAAGGAGGTGTGGACCCAGGATGATTGGGTATAAGCCGAAGTGTCCGAAGATGTTTGAACAACTTACAAAGTATTCACTACTCCTTGCGAGGAGATGTATACCCAAGGCCTATCGTCGGATTGTTACTCGAAGCCTCTGGCCAGAGCATGACATGTTCAGAGTATGAATCTCTTAAATACATGAGAGTAATTAGAATCCGTAGGACGAGAAAACGTTACTTGGGCTAGGTGTAACGTAGTCAGCCTAGTGGGGACTGACACACATAGACCATGTCCTGAAACAAGTGGGTATAAGATGGTGAAGGGAATGGGGCACGATTCATTATAGTTGCTGAAGTGTTTCAGAATTGTTTCTGAGGTCAACCGTTGATCTTTCGATTAATTGGGGATCATGATGTACTACTAGGTGCCACTCATGATCGTTCTATAATTGATTAATTATAGACGGCCAACATAAATCGAAAGCCTATTTAGTCACACACACTACGAGTAATCTGAGGGATTTAAAACGAGTTGAACATTGGATTTTCCAATCAAGAGAGATTAGGTTTGGTTAAGCCAAACGATAAGTCGAATCTGAATTTTTCAGAGACGCATCGGAAGCGTAAAATGGCTAAGTCTTTTGAAGACTTAATAGATGAATTGAATAAGTTTAATTCATTGGGGCGTGGCTTGGATGGGCCGGTCAAAGAGGGTCTCCATCCTCTTTGCTTGGTCGGCCACAACAAAGGGAGAGAACCAAGTTTTTGGTTCAATTTATAAAATAAACCAAGTGTGGTTTGTTTTATAAAATTATGGATGATATAAATTTTTAGATAATAAACCAAGGTTTGGTTTATTTTTCATGGAAATTAAAATGAACCATGGACTGGTTTATTTTATTTTATAAAATCAATCATGGATTGATTTACCATGATAAAAAAATTTATTCCATAAGAAAAAAAGGAGACTTGGTCGATTTTATCATGAATTAAAATATGATAAAACTTGGCATGATGGAATAAGTCTCTTTTTTGAGAGGCTTGATGGTTGAGAGGCCACTATATAAAGGACCCAAGGCAAGGCTTGGAAAATAATCGAAGTATTCTTGCCTGGGCTCTCTCCCTCTCCTCCCTTCTTCCTCTTGGTCGGCCACAAGGTTCCTCTCCCTTCTTCTTGCCGTGAGCACAAGGAGAAGCACCGAGGCGACGAAGTTCTTCCGTTGGGATGATCTTCCTCTCCGACCATCATCACCTTGGGATTGGGCGCAAGTCATCTTCCTCCTTCTCGCCGGAATTGTGATTCCGGCCAACCTTGGTAGTGAGTTTTTCGATGTGATTACTTCTCTCTTGGTTTTTCTTGTCGTGTTCTCGGAGAATCTAGTAGTTCTCGAGAACACGAAACTCGTGGCTTTGCGAAGTCATCCCGAAGATACTCGGCGTGGACGCGAATAGAGGCGGAGCTTCCAAGGGACGCTTACGGTTGGATCTCGTCCCTTCCTTCAAGTTACGCGAGGTAATACGTAAATTAGTTTATGTTTCTGCAAAATTATAAATATATGATTATGTCTACACAAGATAAAGTTGCATGCTTAGATGTGTGTTTAAATAATTTGAGAAATTATTTATGCTAAACCTTCCGCTGCACGTAATTAATTTTAAAATTACGAACCCGCATCCATGTCAACATGCACCCGGTCCCAACAGTTCCGCCCACGTGGAAGCGGGCAAGAGGGGAGGAACTCTGCGCCCTGCGAGATGAACACGAGCATTAGGGGAACATGTCGAAGGTTGTCCGGCGGAACCCACTCTGACGCTCAAGTCAGTATCTCAATGGAGAAAGGTGTAAGACAGAAAAGAGAGTATAAGTCGTAGAGAATGCTTAACCCCTCTTACCAGAGGAGTTGGGGTACCTTTTATACTAGCGTCCGCTGCCTTGCCACGTCCCCACGATTTATGCCACGTCCTCCCACCCCCACCCCCCCCCTCCTTTCGATGGTTTCTGGATAGCCATTGAAACGGTCTATGCCATTATTACGTTTCGACCCGTTGCGACATTTAAGGGTTGCGATAACTTCGTGTCAGCGGGGATGCTTATCCATAGATCCATGAGAGAGGGGGAGAACCGTTATTTGATATCGAAGGTAGCTCGGGCTCCGCTTCCTCGAGATGGTCTCGGGGTCTTCTGGCCCGGGTGAATGCGGGTATTATAACTCCCCGAGGTGGTCTCGGGACCCCACCTCCGAGGGTGATCCCGGGAGTGATCTTTTAGTTGACTCTCCAGGACGTGTCTTCCGAGGGGGGCCTTGGAGGCTCCTCTTCCCGAGAGTGTCTCGAGGGCTCTGAAAAAGGAGTCTCTAAGACTCGTCTCATTTTGCCACGAAGCTTCTTCATCTCACGTGTCTGCCACGGGTTATTCAACCCTATCAACGCCGATACTTAACCCTTGAGTTTGATGACAATCAGCTTAAACTTCATCTGATCTGGAACTTTCTTATAGTCAAAGAATTATTCCACTTTGTTGATCTAATCAATAAAATTCTCTGTCTATGACCTACTAAAAAATTTGGATAGATCAACTCGACATCCAAGATCTCCATATTAATCCTCTAGGCCACCTACCTTAAAATCATCAAAATTTCGCACCACTAGATGCTATATTATATCTATGATTTACCTTTGTAAATTATCCATTGTCAACCGTCTTTTATGATGCTCGACTTCCTCAATTGAAACCTGCCTATTGTTGTAATCGCGACCAAGATGATCTTCTATTAAATCTGACGTTTACTTCCTCAATCGAAACCTATCAATTCTGATATCAACTAACGATGGGAACGATAGTAATTATCTTGTAGGTTGAAGGAGAAGACATGAAGAGAAAATCACTATCGTCTAAATTTTTTTTGAAAAAAAAATTATATATAACCATGGATTAATTTTTTAAACAACTAAATACGTGTTTATATAAACTTTAACCCTAAAAATCAAATAAATGAAAGAAATTTTACTATATGAAATATAATTTCCAAGAAAGAAAAAATTTCAAAAAGAAAAAGAAAATTATTAAGAGACGCACAATTTAAAAATTCAAAGTACAAAAAAATATAAATAGCTAAAACTTATAAAAATAATTTAAAATGGAGAAATGACCATCAGTTTTTTCAACGTCTCGCGGCGTGCATAGTTCACACAAATATTCTTTCTCTCACGTGCCATTATATGTTCAAACTGAAAAAGTTTGTCTAATCTTTCGAGAACGTCCTCTATAATTTAATTATTTATATTTTATCGTATGAACGTATCATCTTTACTCCAAAAATTAGAATTTGATTGTCCATCGTGCATCCCATTCCCAAGCAGAATCTTCATCTTCATAGATAACTCTGTAACAATACAATGCTTGAATCTCGTTTATTTTGACGTGATCCCAATAATTTTGTACTAGTACATATTTTTCTATATATACCAGGTATTTAGTTTACCCCTATTAAATATTCCGCCAATCAAATAAATTTCAAACGTGAGGTATTTCCAAAGAATGGTATTAATAATATATATATATATCCCTAGGCATTTATACACACTTAGGGATCTAGATCCAATAAATAAGGTTTTTTTTTTTAGCTCCGAAGTTAAGCTAATTAAATTATATATATATATATATATATATATATATAAAGTGTCTAATAGTATTTTTTGATATATATTTTTTAACTCCAAGTAAGCTAATTAAATTTTATCTTTAGGCTTTAGGGATTGGATTATAATGTTCAAGCTAAAAAAATTTTAGCACTAAAAAATTTTAAATGCTCACTAGTATATTATATGTATTTAGAATCTAATATTTAAGAAAATATTAATTTTTAAAAAATCATAAAAATTGAATCTAGATGCTTGTATCACTGTGGCATGCATAGTCGCGTAGGGTAATAGTATTATATATACAGAGAGAGAATTGCTATGCTGCGAACGGTACGCTGCATGTCCATCTATGGCAGACTTGAGGCGCATGGAAGACGCCTCGAATGATTTTTTTTTAAAAAAAAATAGTGATTGAGGTGTCTCCCATGTATGGGAGGCATGGGATGCGCCTCAATCAATTCTTTTTATTTTTCTTTTTTTTAAAAATGAATATTTTCTCAGATAAATAATAAATATATATAATAATCTCCGTGAGCATTTAAAATTTATTATTTTGAATACTATAACACAAAAGGAAAAATTACCCTATAGGAAAAATATTATTGGCTGAAATCCACTATAACCTAACCCTTAAATTCTAAAATTTTAAATATTAAATATATATAATATACTACATGAATATCAAAATTTTATTACTTTGAACACTATAATTCAAAAGAAAGACCGAACCCTAAAGAGAACATCTTATTAGCTTAAACCTCCTATAACCCAAACCCTATATATATATATATATATATATATATATTGTAAATTTACCTTGCACACCTGAAATGGGCGCCTAACATAGGCACCACTCACAACAAAAAGCATCAGGCGGCCGGGTTCACTTAGGCGCCCGAGTGTTGTGAGGGGAGCCTATGCAGGGTGTAGGACCTTTGAATGTGAGAGGGAGGGTGAATCACGTATCCTTTTAAAACCGTTATTTTTTCGAACTTAAATAGAACGTGAGCTAGTGTAGTGGAAACATGCGAGAAAAGCAAACATAGAAAATCAACACAGTTCAATTTTACTTTGTTCGGAGTCTTTAGCTATTCCTACACGAAGGCCCATGTTCCTTGGACCTTTCCGATGGGAAATCTACTAAAAAAGCCTCTACCAATAAACTCCTGATAGAGTGGTCAAGTACAGATAAGTAGGAGGTGTAACAACCCTGCATATCTTACTTAAAGCAATTCAAGTACAAATATAAAATGTTACCCAACACAATTGTAGTTTCTTGATTTGCTTGTGTGTTGTAGTTGGTCTTCCGGCAGCGGTCAGACTTGATTGATTCGAAGCAGGGTCGCAGTAGGATGAAGTGGAAGCAGTTAAACGCGAAGGCTTCATGGCACTTGATAAAAAAAATGATGATCCATGTCTTCAGCAACACTACCCTTATAAAGGCAACTGAGGCACCTCAGTTCCCAACTCTGGCGCCTCAGATCATGGAAGTCTTATGCTCGATCCAAAGCCTTTGTCCTCATTGCTTATCCTTTAGAAGGTGTCTCAGATTCCAAGTGAGGCACCTCAGTTCCCAATTAAGGCACCTCAGATCCAAACTAAGTCGCCTCTGCTCGCTAAATTCTCATTATTAGTGCAGACATTACGGAGTTGCCCTTATCCACCTACGGTGCATCCAGTCCAAACTGAGCTACCTCGGGTATTGTTCATCCGAGGGAACTTTTGTTAGAGATCTTGGACCGGATAGGGGGGGTGAATAGCTCGTCACCCACAAATCTTCGATTCTCTTCCTAGAATGTTAGTGCAAGCATAATATAATTAAACTAAAACTAACACAAAGAAGAGGCAACCTGATTTACATGGTTTGCAGATAAACTCCTACTATACGGCTATCCGTAATGTGGACGATCCCGATCCGTCGATGGATGATTTCCTGAAAAATCTATGGCTAGCTCGTGTCGCTCCTTGTGGTTGGAGAAACTGTTGGGACCGGGTGCATGTCAACAAGGATACGAGTTCGTAAAATTTAAAATTTTTACGTGCAGCGGAAGAGTTTGCATAAAAATAATTTCCTAAATTATTTTAACTTCGTATCTAGCATGCAATCTTATGGTGTGTTGACATAATCATAAAATAAAACATTGCGGAATAGTAAACAAATTTACTAAGTACCTCTCGTAACTCGAAGTAAGGGACGAGATCCAACCGTAGCGTCCCTTGGAAGCTCTGCCTCTATTCGCGTCCACTCCGAGTTCTCTTCGGGATGACTTCACAAAGTCACGAGTTTTGTGCCGACGAGAACTACTAGATTCTCGGAAGGCACAATTAGAAGGACAAGAGAAAAATTAGGAAAACTAACCAACGAAGTAACGGAATCGAATTCCGAGAAGAGAGGAGTCGCTATCCGCTTCTTCTTCTTCGTGTTCGGGTTCTCCTTCTCCTTGAAAGCTCACGCCAACTCCCTTGGATGATGGTTGTGTGCGCCGGCCCTAATCCACAAGGATGGGGCGCCGGCCCTAATGTGAAGGAGAAGAAGATGAGGAGAGAAGAGAATAAAAGAGAGAGAGGGAGAGCTCTAATTAATCTCTTGATTAATTGATTGATCTAAAGGGCTAGCCTTTGGTTCCTTTATATAGTAGCAACTCTTTGCTAAGTCTCTCTCTAAACGGAATTAGTTATAAGAAATTTATCCTATAAATTTTCTTAACTAATTATTCCGTTTAAACCAAGTCTTTATTATAAACTAATTTATAATAAAACTTATTCTTTTCTCTCTTTAAATTATGGAATAAATTTTTATAAGAAATTTATAAACTTTCTTATTATGATAAAATCAATTCATAATTGATTTTATAAAATTAAAATAAACCAATTCATGGATTATTTTAACTTCCATAAAAGGAATAAATTTCTACAAATTTATTTATATAAATTTTCTTTATACAAATTTATTTATCCATAATTTATAAAATAAACCGCACTAGATTTATTTTATTAATTAAACCAATTAAATTGGTTTAATCTCCTTTAATGGCCGGCCACCACAAGGAGGGTTAGCACCTCCTTTGGCCGGCCAAACCAACCCGAACCGGTCGCGAATTAAACTCATTTAATTCGCCCAAAAAGCCTTCAAAAGACTTAGCCATTTTTAGCTTCCATTGCGCCTCTGATTAACTCAGATTCGACTTGTTTCTCTTGATCGGAAAATCCAATTTTCAACTCGTTTTAAATCCCTCGGATTACTCGTATTGCGTGTGACTAAATAGGCTTTCGATTTATGTTGGCCGTCTATAATTAACCCATTAATTATAGATCGATCATGAGTGGCACCTTGTAGTACATCATGATCCCCAATTAATCGAAAGATCAACGGTTTGACCCCAGAAGAAATTATTCTGAAACCCTTCAGCAGCTCTAATGAATCGTGCCTCATTCCCTTCACCACCTTATACCCACTTGGTTCAGGACACGGTCTATGGTGTCAGTCCCCACTAGGCTGACTATGTCACACCTAGCCCAAGTAGTGTCTTCCTCGTCCTTTGGATTTCTAATTACTCTCATGTATTTAAGAGACTCGCACTCTTAACATGATCTGCTCTGGCCAGAGGCTTTGAGTAACAATCCGACGATAGGCCTGGGTATACATCTCCTCGCAAGGAGTGGTGAATCCTTTGTAGGCTGTTCAAACATCTTCGGGCACTTCGGCTTATACCCAATCATCCTGGGTCCACACCACCTTGGAGATGCTTGCTTAAGATGCCAAAGTATAAGTCTCCATGACCAAGATGACTTGAACACCGCAAGTCAAAGGAACATCGCACTTAAGCCGCAGTAAGATCTTCATTGACATATCTACATGTAGATTCCCATATGAAGTCTTACAGCTAGTCAGTCCAATGAACTAGTTCCCTTAACTAGCATCCATGTTTATCTCCGGACATCCCAATGTCACCAGCTAGTGAGAATCAGCTGATTAGAGAATAACCCATGCTAGTCTCAACAGAATTGATAGTGTCCGTTTTTATCAATTCATCGACTAGGGATAATTTCAATACTTCACAATTGCACATTAGAGATAATCACTAGTTGTGATCCCATCACAAATTCTCTTATGCTGTGAGTTGTATTGCGGACATTCAGTAGATGAGTTCAAGATCCCAATCAAATACACAAAACATGTATACTCAAATAGTGAATTATCATTTATTAAAATAAATGTTTACATCATAAGGCGATTGTCTTAGGACACTTCTCTCATATCACTAACAGAAACCTCACCACAACCTCAACAAGAACTCCTAAGCACTTAAACTACTAATAGTCTTTAACCAAGACCAATTTTGTCAACCTTGCTCAAGCAAACTGAGCAATCTTAAATAGAGCTCATTGCTAATCCAGTCGTTACCAGTCGACTAGTGCCAACACCAGTCGACTGCCAACTGTTGAATTCAAACATTACAACTCAACGCTCAAATTCAGCCGACACCACTCGACTGTACAAAAGATCAGTCGACTGATCATTCTATGACCTCAACCAGTCGACTGGTAAAATCCTAAACCTAAGGTTTCCCTTCCTAAATATGGTTCACTCATACTCGGACCCTCACGACTCACTTGACTCTTCTTCATAGCTTTGACTTTTGCCTTCAAGCCTTCTTCACTTTGGCTCTCGTCCCTCGGATGCATATAAGCCCGTGACTCGTCTCCATGTCATCCTTTGTATATGCCTTGAAGTGCATTTTCCTGGGCTCATCATTGCTGCCTTGTCCACGGTCCCACGGATAGTCCATCCTTCACTGGACCCGAAGCCGTCAATCTAAGTCTATGAGTATCCTGCAAAACCTGCAGACTCAAATATACATATCAAATACAAGGGTAAACCTAACTTAAACTCTTTGCCCAAATATCAAAACGCATGGTCCCACGGACCATTAGGATTATCTCAATAATGTCTCCCTTTTTGATGTTTGGCAATACGTTTAAGTTAGGGATACATAGCAAATACTGTCACGCCCCGAGACCCTGGAGCCGCTGATCCAATAGAAAATCGTACAACACCTCCCCTGTCCTGCGGACAATTTACACATACACATAGATACAAATAGCACAACCACACAGTTAAATGGCCTCAGGCCTCAAATCTATGCAGAAACAACGGATATATGATTATAACCATCGTAAAACCAATGTACGAACACACCCGAGTTGCCAGGGGGCAGGAACAAAGCTAAAACCCCACGAAGTCCATCATAAGACTCAAAAGTATAATCCTATCGAATAAAACATAAATACATGTCCAAAACATGGCAACAAAAGCAAAGTACATAATACAGGGTCCATAACTGTAAATCAACATAAAATAAAACGAAGCAGAGCTCCTCTCGAGCTGGGGACTGGCGGCTAGGGCTCTCCTGGCAGACATCAACCTGAAATTAAGGAAAATAACCAACGGTGTGAGTCCAAAGGAACTCTGTGGATACCCAGAATAGATATACATAGAAAGTTATACTAACAATAAGAGTTCCACTAATACAGTCTCATATCAACAATAGGGAAAGACTAATATTGAAAATACTGAGGTAGATACATACCAGAATCCATCTAACCTGAAAAGAGGGTAATAAATACCTATGGAACACCAATAAACATATAATCTTAGATAACAAGTCTCCAATATATGCATGTCAAACAAGTGCAGAAATTAAGTGCAGCAAACAATGCACGATGCAAAATATGCACATTGTGCAATGACATGTATCACCCCCTGACGCCAGTCAGATCATCGTGCACCTGTCATAGGCGACGTCTGAGAGGGTAGAGCTATGACAACTGTATGCACCCTGCTATCACTGCTCCTGAGTGACCGGGTGGACAGGATGCTGGCGGAGACTACGCTCCTACCCCAAGCAATGGGGGAGTCTAGCTCTCATCTCCTCGTGGCTCAGTACGAGAAGGGATCCAGGGCTGCTACCACGCCTGGACCCACCCTCCAAATAGTGGCCGAACGGAGCAATATAGGGCAAATGAACACACCCTACGGTATCCACTAACCCATGAGTGGTCGTGTGCGCATATCGTGTACCGGAAGACGATAGGCTCAACCATAAGGGAGTCGCTGATCGCCGACATACAACAATGCAAAGATGGTGTATGATAGGTACACATACCTCCCTCACCAAGTCCTCAGTATACTAAGTCTCAGTCTGAATCCTATAACAGGAAATACAGGTAACCTACAAGGTATACTGGGCGGAAACTACTGATCCCCCAATGTCAAATGCAAGAGATACATCACGATATCTAAGCATACATATAGATATGACAATACTTGAGACTGTATGGAACTAACAGCATAATAACTCAGGGGTAAACAACAAGTATTCAGAACAAGCACAATAACCAAGGATAGCGTATAATCTTACTGCTATCTATAACCGTCTATGCATAACAACATGACAATATCAGCAAAGATAAGTCAAAAGGTACCCACCTCAAAGTAGAAGTCCGTATCAAATGAGAGCCTCCCGTCCCAGAAGTCCAATGCAAATCGATCAGTGTCCTGTATCAAAGGACGGATTAGATAGCTATTTACGTGGAACCAACCACTAATCAACTATTAACCCATTCAGGTAGCTATCCTAATCATCTTAATCATTTAACTAAACTTAATTAAATGATTAACTCTTAGTTACCCAATCGTATCCAGTTCAGCTTAATTGCTGAAATTAAATTTTAATCCTACCTCTATCCTATTACAAGAGGTCAACCCAATTCTCACAACTTTAACCAAAACCATTCCTTTACAAGGGTAGCGGCCAAATTGACCTAAACTCAACCAATCATCCACAAACACCATTCGATCTTAAACCAAATTCATCAAACCAACTGACAATTATCCAAATAGAATACTAAAATAAATATGATCCAATCCCGGTGAATAACACCACAATTAGACAAATCCTCAGAAGTCCAACCTTGTAGACATTACTAGGGTTAATAAGACAACTAAACCTTAGCCCAATCAATCCTCATAAATGAACCATGACACTAAACTGATTACTAATCCAACTGCTTCACATAGATGCACACACGGCAATTCCACAGGCACATTGAACAGTATATTTGACAAACTCTAAACTTACCGTAAAGCTCAATCCATACTTTAATCTCCAATCAAACCATGACAAATCTCCATCTTGAAGCTTACGACCAAAGGAGCAAGACCAAACCTCCAACCACCTCCAAGAAACTCACGACACAGTATCTAACCATTCAACTTCAGACCAAAATCCTTAACAAAGGAGAACACATGATAGAGATAAGTTTAGAATAGATCCAAAACATCTAAACCCAAACAATATTCGAAACCAACACAAAATCCCGAAAGATTCCAAGACCAAATCTCATGGATACCTAAGAGCATCCTAAAATAAATCAAATCACCAAGTCTAACATAGTGAGCCCATGGGCAATCCTAACATTCAATCCGATTTGAGCTGTAGCCTACCAAATAGAAGACAGATAGAAACAATTACAATTCATGATCCCAAAACCAATCTGTGGCTCACAGCTCCATTTGAAGATCAAAGGAAAACAACCACGCCCAAAATCGAACCCTAACCAATCTCCAAGAACAACTCTTCCAAGGATAGCACTGAACCAAAGTAGACCTTACATGATTTGGCACTGACAGAACTCCCATGCCCCGGATTCCGGCGATCCATAGTCACACAAAGGCTGCCACAAAAGCTCCTTCTCCACAATGATTCCTCTTCACTACCTCAGCCACCTTTCGCCATCAGCAAGTACCCGGCGTCACGAACCCAACATAGACCGACTCCTGACATCGCAGCACGACCACGCGTGGGGAAGGTGGGCAACGAAGGTAGGGAAGAGATGGGTTCGCGATCAAGCGTCGGAATCCTCCGATCCGGCGATGTAGTGGCGCCGCATCACTCGATCGAAGAGAGGAGAAAAGTAAAGGGGGCGGCGGGCGAAGGCTACGGGTGAATGAAAAGGAGAGGAGGAAATAGGGTTTATTAGTGGCGTTTTTGCAACTTAACCCCTAGTTTTGAGTTTTATCAATAAAACCCCTCCAAACTTCCAACAATCCAACCTAGACCTTCAGTTTGGGTTTTCTTTCACTCCGCTCCTTAAAAGTTACAGGTTTAGTCCAATTTAACCCCCAACAATTAAGACCGTAGGCCTAGAAGCCCTAGAAGTTGTCCAATAAATCTCTGAAAATTTTTCTGACTTGGATTTTTGAATTGCTGTATTTTACATTCTCCACTTCTAATAAAAATTTTGTCCCCAAATTTCGTTCATTCCTTATATGCCACACACTAGCAGCTAAATATTTCTGTACTAATCATGAGTAATCACTCCGTCTGATACCCTACGATTACACTGGTACGGAGCAACTAATGTTATCAATCCAGAGGTTATCTGATAACCAGGTACATCCTAACAACCATTCAGTCATTACAACTATCCAGGGTATTCAATCCTAAGATTACTCACGCCAAGTTTATACTTCGATCCTCAAATGTAAAACATATAATCCATGAGTATCTGTCACGCCCCGAGACCCAGGAGTCGCTGTTCCAATATAAAATCGGACAGCACCTCCCCTGTCCGGCGGACAACTTACACATACATATGACATAATAGACAACACACGCAGTATATATTTGGCCTCAGGCCTCCAAAATAGATAAACACAACCTAAAAGCATCCGACAACTAAGTAAATCATACCTGACTGCGGACCGGTCCGACTTACGACAAATCAACCAATACATAAACCCCTTAGGGCACGCTACAACCCACACAAGACATATACAAATCCAATAACTGAATATAAAACATAGACACTACTAAGTACAAAACAAACTTTATCGTCGCGATGGGTAGGGACTGGCTACTGGGCACTTCTGGCGACTCCAAGTATCTCAACCTGAAATAAAAATATATGGCAACGGTGTGAGTCCATAAACTCAGCGAATACCCAACAGATGTGCATAGAAGGTTATACCAACAATAAGAGTTCAGCTAATACAGACTCATATCAACAGTAGGGAAAGACTAGTACTGAACATACTGAGGTAGATACATACCTGAATCCATCTAACCTGTACAGAGGGTAAGAAATACCAGTGGAATCCCAATAGACATATAATCACAGATAACAGGTCTCCAGAATATGCAATGTCAAACAAGTGCAGCAAACAATGCACAATGCAAAATATGCACATGATGCAATGACATGTGTCACCCCCTAGTCCCAGTCAGGATCGTCCACAACGTTCGCGTGGGTAGAGCTGTGACAACCTGTACCCAGTCAGGACATGGTCCACAACGTCCGCGTGGGTCGGCATGCAACAATGCAAGGATGGTGCATGCCCCAAACATATAAAGCACCCTGATGCAATGACATGTGTCACCCCCTAGTCCCAGTCAGGATTGTCCATAACGTCCGCGTGGGTAGAGCTGTGACTACCTGTACCCAGTCAGGACATCGTCCACAACGTCCGCGTGGGTCAGCATGCAATAATGCAGAGATGGTGTATGATAGATACACATACCTCCCTCACCAAGTCCTCAGTATACTAAGTCTCAGCCTGAATTCCTATAACAGGAAATACTGGTGACCTACAAGGTATACTGGCCGAAATCTACCGATCCCTCATGTCAAATGCAAGAGATACATCCCGATATCTAAGCATACATATAGATATGGCAATACCTGAGACTGTATGAAACTAACAGCATAATAACTCAGGGATAAACAACAAGTATCCAGAACAAGCATAATAACTCAGGGATAACTAACAAGTATCCAGGACATGCATAATAACCCAGGGATAACTAACAAGTATCCAGGACATGCATAATAACTCAGGGCTAAACAGGTATCCAGAACAAGCATAAACAACCAGGGGTAGCGTATAATCTTACTGCTATCTATAACAGTCTATGCATAACAAAATGACAATATCATAAGAGATAAGTCAAAGGGTACCCGCCTCAAAATGAAGAATCCGTATATATAGGGAACCTCGGGTCCAATAATCAGCAACAGTGATCCAATCAATGCCCTGTATCAACGGCATAATGTTTAGCTACAATAATATATAATTTATAGCTAAACAAGTTACCTCAATTAATTAGGATCGTCCTAATTGTCCGGTTTCATTTAAATAATTTACAATTAATGAGTAACCCCTTAAGTAATCCAAGTTACGTAGATTAGAATCATATTAGGTTTTCGAAACCCGAATCAATCAAGTCTACATTATTAAGTTTAATCTCAATTTAAACCTAATCCGTAGTTCAACCAATAGCTCACCGAAAAGCTCACGACAGTGATCACAAGGGGAACAAAACCTATACTCCAATCCAAATCCATATCAACTAATGTCAAACTAACCACAGTAGTCGCTTGAACCGGTCTCCATGCAGATCAGGACACCAAGGACCAAAACATACTAACAAATAAAGACTCAGGCAAGAGTAATAACCAATCCATGAACAAAAATTCAACTCTAATACAGGCTACCGCATACTCAATGAAACATCCCATAGCAAAACCTCCACACGTCCACGGCTAGAGCATTTCAAACCCAAGGCAAGGAAGCTAAAACTGAACCACAAAAAGTGAGAAACCCAAAATCAGTTATAGCTCACAACCATGGCATTTCAAACTCTAAGGAATTCATGACAGAGTTGTCCAAGCATTGTTCCAAGCACAACACACACGAGAACACACGGCACATTCATTCCAAACTCAAAACAAAACACCAATCTTCATCCCAACCTCCACACCGTAATTCAACCCAAGGACAGGTCACGGTAAAAGCTCCATCAGCTCCATCCCATACCTGAATCTACTCAACACATGGCTCCCTACTGAATAAACCCCTTCATCCACACACATCCTAGAATTTCCAAAACAAGAACTAAATCAAATCACACATAGGGAATCCAATTAACAGCTATATCCACATGAAGCAAACGATTCCCCACAACACCAAAACCAGTCTCAAAATAGACCTGCGATCAACTCACACAAGCTGTAATTGATTTCCAAAACCAAAACCAATAGCAGAATGATCATGAGAACTAAGGCAGAAATCCCAACCGAATTGAAACTAGAAGGCTTAACACAACCCAGCAATTCCCTTCTAAACAGATCCAAATCCAAACAGAGAATCTCAATCAGAAATCCATATTCGAAAACCAGGAGCACTTGTGAAACCTCACTTTCGTAGCTAAGATCCCCACGAAAATCACTGCTAGAATCAATCCTTACCTTAGGCAATGGCTGACCCCAAGGCTTGGCTCAAACGTGCTCGAAAACAATCCAAGGTGCAGATCCCTCGTGCATCCGATTGGAGGTGAAGAACTCAAGCGCCGGCAAAACCCGCAACACCTCCTCCCCTCCTGCTGGGACTCACGCAACTTCCCTCCTGCGGCTAGGTCGCGCGATGAGGAGAGGAAAAGAGGTCATCGTCGGTCGTGGGCTAGGGCACGCGATGAAGGGAAGAAGGGAGGAGTCGGCGCGTGGCTGCGGCTTTGTTCGCGAGGGGAGGAAGAAGAAGAAGAATCGGGCGGCAAGGGCACGCGAGAAAGGAAGCATCGATCGGCTGTGGAGGAAGCAAATGCGACCAAGCCATGAGCCCTAATCGGCTCTTAAGTGGCCATTTTTCAGTTTAGTCCAGCAGTTTTAGTCAAATCGCACGGCTGCCCCTGCTTTTTAAACTTAATTACATTTCAGTCCTTGTAACTTTTTATTTTTATTTCAATTTAGTCTCTAATATATCCTAGGCTTCGGAAACCCTGGAACCTTCCCGGAAATCCTCCGAAAATTACCGGGACCTAGTCAAACGTGTCGGATTTCCTAGACTATATCCAGAAAATCCCGAAAAATTTTCTGGTCCGGATTTTCGAATTGCCGTATTTTACATTCTCCCCCACTAATAAAAATTTGGTCCCCAAATTTTCTCATTCCTCATACGGCACCCACTAGCATCAAAATATGTTTGTACTCATCATGAGTAAGCACTTCGGCTGATACCCTAAGGTTACACTGTTACGAAGCACTGGAAATATCAATCCAGAGATTATCATCCGATAAATAGATACACTCGGATAACCCTTTAATTATCACAACTATCCAGGACAATCAATCCTAAGATCACTGGCACCAAGTCTATATTCCGTTCCTCAAACGTAAAACGTTCAAATTTATACATATCACATCCTCAAGCGAATAACATCCTCCAAAACATTACAAGTCATATATACGTATATATACATCCTCCAATAGACTATCAGAAGATAACATATAATTTTAAAGATTGTGCCAATATGTCGTACCATGTGCCACCATGAATAACCAACTTCCTAAATAATCAACCGCCAAAAGATCATTTATCCACTTAATTATCCCTCAAAAAGCTACAAATCCAGTAGGTCTCCGTCCACTACTAGAATCCTGAAAATACAACATAATATAGCAATTCGTCAATCATAATCTATCTCTCAACACCAACGAGAGAAGGTCCCTGGTGATATCAACCTTATCATCCCGCGAACTTATAGGTCCACGATGGGGGTATAAGAATAATAACATGATCCGCTAACATGAGAGAAATTTTAACCATACCTAAATATACAAGAATGGAAACATAATCCAATAACATGAGAGAATTACTAACCATTACCTAAATACAGGAATAGTAACCTGATCCAATAACTTGAAAGGATTTTCTAACCATACCTAAATATACAGGAATAATAACATGGTCTCATAACATAAGAGAATTTCTATCTATACATAACTATACAGGAATAACAACCTGATCCAATGACATGAAAGAATTTCTATCAATCCTAACTAGGATAAGGGATACAAGAGATCAGAAGAAATACCTGTCGCCAGAAGGAGTCCCATCACCAAGTCCCAGACAACCACATCGAGAAAAATACTCTGAACAAATCCGACAAGACTCGTAAAACCATTAGACACCGTAATCCACAAGTCCCGAAGGTATCCGAAAACCTGGGCTCTGATACCAAAATAAATTGTCACGCCCCGAGACCCAGGAGTCGCTGTTCCAATATAAAATCGGACAGCACCTCCCCTGTCCGGCGGACAACTTACACATACATATGACATAATAGACAACACACGCAGTATATATTTGGCCTCAGGCCTCCAAAATAGATAAACACAACCTAAAAGCATCCGACAACTAAGTAAATCATACCTGACTGCGGACCGGTCCGACTTACGACAAATCAACCAATACATAAACCCCTTAGGGCACGCTACAACCCACACAAGACATATACAAATCCAATAACTAAATATGAAACATAGACACTACTAAGTACAAAACAAACTTTATCGTCGCGATGGGTAGGGACTGGCTGCTGGGCTCTTCTGGCGACTCCAAGTATCTCAACCTGAAATAAAAATATATGGCAACGGTGTGAGTCCATAAACTCAACGAATACCCAACAGATGTGCATAGAAGGTTATACCAACAATAAGAGTTCAGCTAATACAGACTCATATCAACAGTAGGGAAAGACTAGTACTGAACATACTGAGGTAGATACATACCTGAATCCATCTAACCTGTACAGAGGGTAAGAAATACCAGTGGAATCCCAATAGACATATAATCACAGATAACAGGTCTCCAGAATATGCAATGTCAAACAAGTGCAGCAAACAATGCACAATGCAAAATATGCACATGATGCAATGACATATGTCACCCCCTAGTCCCAGTCAGGATCGTCCACAACGTCCGCGTGGGTAGAGCTGTGACAACCTGTACCCAGTCAGGACATGGTCCACAACGTCCGCGTGGGTCGGCATGCAACAATGCAAGGATGGTGCATGCCCCAAACATATAAAGCACCCTGATGCAATGACATGTGTCACCCCCTAGTCCCAGTCAGGATTGTCCATAACGTCCGCGTGGGTAGAGCTGTGACTACCTGTACCCAGTCAGGACATCGTCCACAACGTCCGCGTGGGTCAGCATGCAATAATGCAGAGATGGTGTATGATAGATACACATACCTCCCTCACCAAGTCCTCAGTATACTAAGTCTCAGCCTGAATTCCTATAACAGGAAATACTGGTGACCTACAAGGTATACTGGCCGAAATCTACCGATCCCTCATGTCAAATGCAAGAGATACATCCCGATATCTAAGCATACATATAGATATGGCAATACCTGAGACTGTATGAAACTAACAGCATAATAACTCAGGGATAAACAACAAGTATCCAGAACAAGCATAATAACTCAGGGATAACTAACAAGTATCCAGGACATGCATAATAACCAGGGATAACTAACAAGTATCCAGGACATGCATAATAACTCAGGGCTAAACAGGTATCCAGAACAAGCATAAACAACCAGGGGTAGCGTATAATCTTACTGCTATCTATAACAGTCTATGCATAACAAAATGACAATATCATAAGAGATAAGTCAAAGGGTACCCGCCTCAAAATGAAGAATCCGTATATATAGGGAACCTCGGGTCCAATAATCAGCAACAGTGATCCAATCAATGCCCTGTATCAACGGCATAATGTTTAGCTACAATAATATATAATTTATAGCTAAACAAGTTACCTCAATTAATTAGGATCGTCCTAATTGTCCGGTTTCATTTAAATAATTTACAATTAATGAGTAACCCCTTAAGTAATCCAAGTTACGTAGATTAGAATCATATTAGGTTTTCGAAACCCGAATCAATCAAGTCTACATTATTAAGTTTAATCTCAATTTAAACCTAATCCGTAGTTCAACCAATAGCTCACCGAAAAGCTCACGACAGTGATCACAAGGGGAACAAAACCTATACTCCAATCCAAATCCATATCAACTAATGTCAAACTAACCACAGTAGTCGCTTGAACCGGTCTCCATGCAGATCAGGACACCAAGGACCAAAACATACTAACAAATAAAGACTCAGACAAGAGTAATAACCAATCCATGAACAAAAATTCAACTCTAATACAGGCTACCGCATACTCAATGAAACATCCCATAGCAAAACCTCCACACGTCCACGGCTAGAGCATTTCAAACCCAAGGCAAGGAAGCTAAAACTGAACCACAAAAAGTGAGAAACCCAAAATCAGTTATAGCTCACAACCATGGCATTTCAAACTCTAAGGAATTCATGACAGAGTTGTCCAAGCATTGTTCCAAGCACAACACACATGAGAACACACGGCACATTCATTCCAAACTCAAAACAAAACACCAATCTTCATCCCAACCTCCACACCGTAATTCAACCCAAGGACAGGTCACGGTAAAAGCTCCATCAGCTCCATCCCATACCTGAATCTACTCAACACATGGCTCCCTACTGAATAAACCCCTTCATCCACACACATCCTAGAATTTCCAAAACAAGAACTAAATCAAATCACACATAGGGAATCCAATTAACAGCTATATCCACATGAAGCAAACGATTCCCCACAACACCAAAACCAGTCTCAAAATAGACCTGCGATCAACTCACACAAGCTGTAATTGATTTCCAAAACCAAAACCAATAGCAGAATGATCATGAGAACTAAGGCAGAAATCCCAACCGTATTGAAACTAGAAGGCTTAACACAACCCAGCAATTCCCTTCTAAACAGATCAAAATCCAAACAGAGAATCTCAATCAGAAATCCATATTCGAAAACCAGGAGCACTTGTGAAACCTCACTTTCGTAGCTAAGATCCCCACGAAAATCACTGCTAGAATCAATCCTTACCTTAGGCAATGGCTGACCCCAAGGCTTGGCTCAAACGTGCTCGAAAACAATCCAAGGTGCAGATCCCTCGTGCATCCGATTGGAGGTGAAGAACTCAAGCGCCGGCAAAACCCGCAACACCTCCTCCCCTCCTGCTGGGACTCACGCAACTTCCCTCCTGCGGCTAGGTCGCGCGATGAGGAGAGGAAAAGAGGTCATCGTCGGTCGTGGGCTAGGGCACGCGATGAAGGGAAGAAGGGAGGAGTCGGCGCGTGGCTGCGGCTTTGTTCGCGAGGGGAGGAAGAAGAAGAAGAATCGGGCGGCTAGGGCACGCGAGAAAGGAAGCATCGATCGGCTGTGGAGGAAGCAAATGCGACCAAGCCATGAGCCCTAATCGGCTCTTAAGTGGCCATTTTTCAGTTTAGTCCAGCAGTTTTAGTCAAATCGCACGGCTGCCCCTGCTTTTTAAACTTAATTACATTTCAGTCCTTGTAACTTTTTATTTTTATTTCAATTTAGTCTCTAATATATCCGAGGCTTCGGAAACCCTGGAACCTTCCCGGAAATCCTCCGAAAATTACCGGGACCTAGTCAAACGTGTCGGATTTCCTAGACTATATCCAGAAAATCCCGAAAAATTTTCTGGTCCGGATTTTCGAATTGCCGTATTTTACAAAGGGGTTCCGTGAGCTTCTGCCAGTATCTCTTTTCGAAGCTCCGGATCACTAGGGATACATAGACGATCCCTAAGGTAGAGTATTCCCCCTTCGGCGATATGAAAACTATCGCCCTTTCCTTCTAGGATCTCCTGTTTTATTTTCTGGAGACTCAGATCACCATTTTGTTTTTCCAATATGTCCTCACATAGCGCGGGTGATATTGTCATGGTGGAAAGTCGCCCGGAGATGACTTCGACCCCAAAATTCATAATTTCTTTTTCAAGTGGTCGGGATAATTTAGATATGGACATCAAGGTGACACTTGACTTCCGGCTGAGTGCATCGGCCACTTTGTTCGCCTTTCCTGGATGATAGAAGATCTCGCAGTCGTAGACCTTCACCAACTCGAGCCATCAGCGTTGTCTCATATTTAGGTCTTTCTGAGTGAAGAAATATCGCAGACTCTGGTGGTCTGTATAAATCTTACACTGCGCTCTATATAGAGATAATGCCTCCATATTTTAAGAGCGAAGACCACCACGGCCAGTTCCAGATCATGAGTGGGGTAATTCTGTTCATATTCCTTAAGTTACCTAGAGGCATAAGCAATGACCTTACCACTCTGCCTAAGTACAGCTCCAAGTCCTAGCTTGGAAGCATCGCTGTATATATCGAAGTTCTGATTATTTCTTGATATATAATTGGCTAATGTCATTATTAACTCCATGATATAATTATATGCATACATCATAGTTATATACTTATTTTAATCATGGGTACCTAATAATAATAGTATGCTTCCGAATATTAATTCTCAATCCGGGTTACGAATTATATTAGTTGTATGATTATTATAGAATAGGTGAGATCCTACTTATTATATTACCATAAAATAACTTAAGGTAGTCTAATATATTATATATAAGGCATCAGTAACCCATAACCTATAATAAGTGTTAAAATAATTAGCACCCTACCCTATGCATCCCTACCTAAGTTATACTGTATGACCTATACAATTATTATATCAGTATTAATATCATGGAACTAATGCTATACGCTAACATAGGTGAGAGTGTTATAATCTCCTGTGGGTATGTAGGCTATCAGAAAAATTTCTACATGTGACTATATTATAGATTATACATAATATCATAAATTATAGTTTTTTTTTCCTACCCCTATATTATTCTAATATTTAATTCCTAAAAGAAAATAAAGTATCATTCATCGTTACATATCGTAACGTACTTTTTCATCATAAATACCATTCATGCTTGCATATCTTAAAATCATAAAACATCTTCCTACTATAAGATATGTAAAGAGGTACTTACTTGGAAGCGGCAAGAAGAGGGCTTGATGTGTGTGTAGTGAGATGGTTACTGCTCTGATACCAACCTGTAACGGCCGTTTTTTTTTTCATAAGCGGCGTTATGTTAACATGCTTAGGGCATGTAGACATCATAAGGCAGCGGAATAACTTTAACTTATACATGCCCTGTTACCATTCTTAACTTAATGACATATGAACCTTAGCATATTAACTTTGAACTTAAGCATCATATCATATCATGTCATACGTAACGTCATATCATAAGGTTCCATAGGTCATTATTCAGACATATAAGTAACCAAGGTGAAGTTCTAACATAAACAGTAAACATAGAGTTTCCTGGGCCAAGTCACTACTACACACATGCGTTCTTGCCCTCCTGCTGCTTCCATCATTGTCCCCTTGAATGATCTGCGGTATAAGGAAATAAGACTATAAGCACACAGGCTTAGTAAGACTCTTTCCTACTCACAAAACCATTCATCATTCATCATCTCATAATGAGCACATGAAAACATTAACATACTTGGTGCTCTACTTAGGACATAACATCTTAAATCACTTATCGTATACGTAGCATGACATGAACATAAACATAGTAGCATTCTAAGCATGGCATAATACTTGGCATGAACATAAACATAGTAGCATTCTAAGCATGGCATAACACTTGGCATGAACATAAACATAGTAGCATTCTAAGCATGGCATAATACTTGGCATGAACATAAACATAGTAGCATTCTAAGCATGGCACACTTGGCATGAACATAAACATAGTAGCATTCTAAGCATGGCATAACACTTGGCATGAACATAAACATAGTAGCATTCTAAGCATGACATAATACTTGGCATGAACATAAACATAGTAACATTCTAAGCATGGCATAATACTTGGCACGAACATAAACATAATGAACATTCTTCCTATCATAACATATGAGCATCTTCTTAACATTATCATGGCATAGATCATTTGTTCTCATGCATATTTCTTAACATGAAGCATAAGGATAAAATCTTATCATCATAGCATAATGCATAACATGAATGGAGGCATGAGTGGAATGCATATACATATATGGATGCTTAGTTTAAAATCATACTTTTCATGAACATACTTTTCATAAACATACTTTTTCATAATGAATGCATGGGCAATGCATATATATCATAAGGATGCTTAATCTTTAAAAACATACTTTTCATTTCTTAACATAATCATCATAACATCATTTGGGTCCCGGCTTGTACCACATACATACATCATAGCGCGCATCCCTAGCAAGTCCGAGGTCGCGAGCCCCAACCTACTAGGGTAGGATAGCATAGTCGGTAGTCCCCGAACCGAGGCGTTTTAAGGTGCCATCCCTGTTGCACAGCTCGGTAGTGCCAGAACGTGGACAGCTTCGGTAGTCCAGAACCGGGGCGTTCTTAAGGTGCCATCCCTTGGATCCATACTTCGTCCGGTACAAGCCCATACATAAAGTAAATACTTTTCATGTTTCATAATTCATAAGACATTCATGGCATACTTATCATAGCATAACTTGTTACGGCTCGGCCCGTCTACCGGGCCCATTTACCGGTCCTCTCGACCGTCGTACCGTCGACCATCGACCGTGCCGTTTAGCATATTTATGCTTAAAGACATAAGCATCATCTTTTCATACATCATAGTTGTCATTCATTATTTTCATTCTTAGACATGGCATATGTACACATCATTCATAGAGCATGACATACATTCGTATTATCCTAAAACATGGCTAATTCATAAACATGGATAATTCTAAACATGGCATATTCACATGGCATATCACATTCATAAACATGGCATATCATTCGTAACATGGCATATCATTCATAAACATGGAATATCATTCGTAAACATGACATATCATTCATAAACATGACATATCATTCCATAAACACAAATCAACATCTTACCATAGGGCCATTGGGACCCTTACTTGAAATAAATCTTAACTTTTACCCTATTAACCTTCTTGGCCGAAACTTGTGGAGTCCCAAGGCCATGTGAAAATTCACATAATCACCTTCCATCATCCTTATATCATGGCACACTAAACATATGCTTGAAGTTAAAGACTCAACCCTAACCCTTGGGTCCTTGGGGTTGGCCGAACCATATGGGGCCTCTAGGGTACTCCAAAAATTCCCAAAAATTATACTTAACCTCTAACATCATAAGGGAACATTAAATAACATTATCATGATTTTTAGATAATTATAGACCTTTAAAACATGGTGGCCGAAACCCTTAAACTCAGGTTTCTTAGTTTTTTGTTTCTTTCATGTTGGCCGAAAACCCTAGGGTGTCCTAGGGTACTCCAAAAATTCCCAAAAATTATACTTAACCTCTACACATCAAAGGGAACATTAAAAAACATTATCATGATTTTTTAGCATAATTATAGACCTTTAAAACATGGTGGCCGAAACCCTTAAACTCAGGGTTCTTAGTTTTTGTTTCTTTCATGTTGGCCGAAACCCTAGGGTGTCCTAGGGTACTCCAAAAATTCCCAAAAATTATACTTAACTCTAAACATAAGAGGAACATTAAAAACATTATCATGATTTTTATCATAATTATAGACCTTTAAAACATGGTGGCCGAAACCCTTAAACTCAGGGTTCTTAGTTTTTGTTTCTTTCATGTTGGCCGAAACCCTAGGGTGTCCTAGGGTACTCCAAAAATTCCCAAAAATTATACTTAACTTCTAAATCATAAGGAACATTAAATAATATTATCATGATTTTTAGCATAATTTAGACTTAAAACATGGTGGCCGAAACCCTTAAACTCAGGGTTCTTAGTTTTTGTTTCTTTCATGTTGGCCGAAACCCTAGGGTATCCTAGGTACTCCAAAAATTCCCAAAAATTATACTTAACTTCTAAACATCATAAGGGAACATTAAATAGCATTATACAGATTTTTAGCATAATTTTAGATCTTAAAAACATGGTGGCCGAAACCTTAAACATAAAGTTCTTGGTTTTCTTTCCTTTCAACATCAAATCCAAAACTATCCAATATATCATGCTAAAAATCATAAAAATCATAGGGAACTATTATACCACAGGTGAGGGAGTCTTACCTTGGGTTTTAAATTTTTAGACCTTGGATGGAGAGAAGGAAGAAGACTTGATGTCTCTTGACCACACCTAGTCCTTGGATCCTTGTAAGAACTTTAGATCTTGGGAGATGGAGCCTTGGTGGAAACTTTTCCAAGGGGAACTCTTCCTTAGAATTTCGGCTAGAATGAGGAGGGAGGAGGGAGCAAATGCACTTGATGGTGAAGAGAAGTAACCCCCCAAACCCCCTCTTTATAGCTCCTTTAAAGAGGCAAATGAAGAGTCTCTCCATGACC
>JAGFNQ010000573.1:350326-402141 GCA_024364735.1 Boesenbergia rotunda | reverse complement strand
TGATCAGATAAGACGGTGAAATGACTTAGGGGGGGGCTCGTGTGCCCGACCCCGACGGTCGGGCAGAGTTATGGGATGGTCTTCGGGGATCAGGTAATCTATACGCAAGGTCTCAATCTGACCTAAGGTTAGGGAAGACCGGGTGGTTAAATACCATGGCTCGGGAGGAGTAGACGATTCGGCCATCAAAACAAAGTCGAAAAAGGCACGACGAGGACTCGGCAGAGGAAAGGAATACCTAAAATCGAAGATCGCCGGAAACACTGTTCGCCGGATTTGCGAAGGTCGGGTGGCGGAGATCGGACAGGAGTCGGAGAGAAAGCGAAGGTCGGGATAAAAAGGGGTAAAATGAGGAGTTAAGCCTATTTATACCGCTGGTAAAACCAGGAGGACCGTCCGATGGAGAAAAAGAAAATGGCGGGGCAGACTCCTCGCCGTCCGAGCCACGCCGGTGACGTTTCGTTACCAGAGACCTCCAGTCGGGAAGCGACATGTGGTCCTGCATTAATGAGGATTTGATGGGGGATACGTCATTAAAGGGGAGGATTAACCGTACGAGGTGACGTGCGAGAAGGCAAAAAAGAGGCAAGCCGACCGAGCAGGGAGCCTAGTCAGTCGGATTGAACTCCTCCTTTGACTAGACTTGAGAGGGAGGCTTGTGATCCGAGCGTATGATTTTTAGAAGGATCAGGAGCTCGGTCGGGTTCGATTGCCGATCTAAACCAGTAGTGAATAGGCCAGGCCAAGAGTCACCCGAGGTCGGGACCCTCGGGGTCGGTCACCCGAGGTCGGGACACCCGGGGTCGGGCACTCGGGGACGGTCACCCGAGGTCAGGACACCCGGAGTCGAGCATTCGGGGGCGGCCACCCGAGGTCGGAACGGTGGGGTCGGACACCCGAGGACGGGACACTCGGGGTCGGTCACCCGAGGTCGGAACGGGGGGGGGGGGGGGGGGGGGGGCGGGGGTCGGACACCCGAGGCCGGGACACTCGGGGTTGATCACCCGAGGTCGGAACGGGGGGGGGGGGGGGGTCGGACACCCGAGGCCGGGACACTCGGGGTCGGTCACCCGAGGTTGACCCCTCAAAGTCTGTTGTCCAAAGTTAGGTACTCGTGATCACACGGGAACGACCGAACAATTATGAGCCTTTCTTATCATATAAGCCTTTCTTATCAAATATTCAGAAGACAATCCCCCCGGCATAATCATTGCCTGGTAGAGCCGCCGAGAGTTAAGGAGGGACAGAAGAGATATATTAGGCAGGGTGTCAGGCGGCTATGGCAGTCTCACAGCATTAATGCGGTTGTCACTATCACCATCTGTCAACTGACCCTCCATTAATGAGATTTGCCAGCTCTGACACAGCAGATAGTTATCTCTCCCCTATATAAACCCCCCATATGGCTCTGTAGAAGAGAATGCTGCCATTTTGCAACCACGCCACTACTTTGTAATCCCCTTTTTGGTCCGAGTCGAGCTTCTTGAGCCGGACCCCTGTTTGAGCCCGTCCCCGATCTCCGGGTTATAGCAGACCGGGTCACCTTGGTCAAACCGAGTCATCCGTGGAAGAACCGGTCTTCGCTTGTCGACAGGATCAGATATATATTTTGTGAAGTAGATCTTACAATATATTATAAAAAGAGACGTAAGGTAATTTAATTGTTACGGCTGACATCAATGGCCTCAACAACTAAATCCATACTAATTATTTTACTTCATAACAAATGTTTTTACATCAACTGATGCCCTTTTGTGCTAACAAATTGGCTAGCAAGATTAGTTGATTAGTTTGCACAAAGATAAAACAAAAAGGTAATTAATATTATTCCATGAACATGATTGTTTTTATTGGTCAACTGACGAAGGCTATGTAGCACGGATACTCCTGGAAATGAGTTTTTTGAAGTATCAGACACAGATACGATACGGATACGGATATGATACGCAAATACGCGTATCGGATACGACCAAAATCATGACATTGACTTTTTTGATGTTTGACCGGGAAGATACGTTTTGGACACGGCAAGGACACGACAAGGATACGGCCAAGATAATTTTTTGAGATATATTTCGGTAAAATTATAAATATTTAAAATGTTTAGGGGTTAATTGAAATTTTTTGAAAGTTTTAAAGTCTAATTAGAAAACTAATTAATAAAAAATAAAAATAAAAGCTAACGAAACGGCGAAACCTAATTGCCCGATCACACTTCCGCGTCGTCGCCCCTTTTCTTCAACCGTCGCCCTGCTCGATCGAACGTCGTCGCCGCCACCGCCGCCGTCGCCGCCGCCGCCGCCGTCGCCGCCGCCGCCGCCGTCGCCGCCGCCGCCGCCGCCGTCGCCGCCGTCGCCGCCGCCGCCGCCGCCGCCGTCGCCTTTCTTCTGCTACCGCCCCGACATCCTCCTCCCTCTCTATCGCACGTCGCCCTTTCTTCAGCCGTCGCCATCGTCGTCGCCCCTTTCTGGTGCTGTTGTCGTCGTCGCCGTCGCCTCTTTCTGGTGCTGTTGTCGCCGTCACCCCTTTCTGGTGCTGTTGTCGCCGTCGCCAGGTAAGCCCTAATCTCTCGATCTCATTTTTCTTCTTGTTAGCTTTCAAAGTTTCAATATTTTTTTTTGATGAGTACCGAATAGCTTTGGTTTTGATCAGAATCTGTTTCAGCCACTATATGAGTGGCCACTCATTGCTTCTTCAACAGATGCTTTCAAATTTCAATGAGATGTTTCATTTTTTTTTTTGCTTCATGATCAAGCTTCATTATAAAGTTTATACGGTTTGAATCTCCTGGAAAAGTTTGAAAAGTTTATAGTTTGAAGCTTGCTTCATGATCAAGCTTCATTATAAAGCTTCATTTTTTTTTGTTAGTTTATAATGATCAAGCTTCATTATAAAGCTTCCTTATTTGGTTCTTTGCACAGTTAAGGTTAATGAGGATGATGTACAATAGACATCTAGTTGAAGATGATGAGAATTCTCAGTAACCAAAAGTACTAAGCAAGAGAATCAATCTTGGTCAACTCCTTTAGAAAAATAATCTGAAGAATGTTTATTTATGTAGACCATATCATAATACCTTTAAAAAATGGCAACCCATGCAGCATTCAGCCATAAATTGTAGAAGTACTAAGCTGTCATTATCAAGCTTTTCCTGGAGATTTGCTTCATTATCAAGCTTCATGATTTGTTACTGTTATGTTTTGTTATTTCAGCTATTTTGATGTAGATGATTATTCTCCTTTGTGGAAATTTGTAACCAAGATTGAAAAGGGAGTTGGAGGAGGAAATGTTACTTGGTCATGTAACATATGTACTAAACTATGCAAGGGATCATACTCAAGGGTGAAAGCACACCTACTAAAACTCAAAGGCTATGGAATTGCTGGTTGTGTGGCTACTACAATAGATCAAATAAAGCATATGCAACAACTTGTGGATGATGCAGAATTGAGAAGGAAGAATGCTAAAGTGAAAGAAGTTCAATTGCCGTTATCATCTACATCATCAAACATGGCTTCAAAATCCTCATGCAGTAGTCCTTTTTCCTTGTAAAGTGAAGATCCAAGACCAACAGATCCAACAAAGAAGAGGAAAGGAACACTTAGCCCTCTTGAAAAAGCTTTTAATTTGAATGCTAGAGATGAACTCCACTCTGAAATTGCGAGGTTGTTTTACACAGGGGGATTATCTTTCAATATCGCTAGAAATCCTCATTAAATACGTGCTTTTAGTATGGCAACTCAACGAACAATTCCTGGTTATCTTCCACCTGGATACAATTTGTTGAGAACTATACTTCTTCAAAGAGAAAAAACTCATATTGAAAAGTTATTGGAGCCAACAAAAGCAGCTTGGAAACAAAAAGGTGTTAGCATTTGTAGTGATGGATGGTCAGATGTACAGAGAAGACAACTTATTAATATCATGGTCGTGTGTGAAAGTAGTCCAATGTTTCTAAAGGCAATAAATCGTGAAGGTGAGTATAAAGATAAAGGTTTCATCTCAAAGTTGCTCATTGATGCCATAAATGAAGTGGGGCATCAAAATGTTGTACATGTGATCACTGATAATGCTCCTATATGCAAAGCCGTCGGCTTACTTGTTGAGGCAAAGTTCCCACACATTTTGGACACCTTGTGTTGTGCATACTCTAAATCTTCCTTTGAAGAATATTTGTGCACCGATTCTCTCTGCACAAAACAAAGAAGCCTTTGAAGAGTGCAAGTGGATAGCAGAAATATCAGATAATGCTTTGATGATCAAGAAGTTTATAATAAATCACAATATGAGATCATCGATGTTCAACGATAACTCAAACTTGAAGATGCGCTCACTTGCAGAAACTCGATTTGCTTCCACGATCATTATGCTTAAAAGGTTCAGACAAATCAAGAAATGTCTTGAAAACATAGTAATTAGCGAACGATGGGATCTGTACAAGGAGGATGATGTAGAAGGCCAGAGTAGTGAGGTACACTATATTGGATGATCAATTCTGGAAAAAGATTGATTATATACTTTTTTTCACAAGTCCAATTTATGAGATGCTTAGGAAAGCAGACACTGATCAACCCTGTCTTCATTTAATATATGAGTGGTGGAATGAAATGATAGAGAAGATTAGGGTTGGTATCTCGAAGGGGCCTCCGCCTCAAAGTGGAGATTCAAACTTTTATAAGGTTGTTTATGATATTCTGGTGGAGCGATGGAATAAAAGCAATACACCTCTACATTGTTTGGCACATTCTTTGAATCCGAGGTAAAATTCTAAAAAAATTTAACTAAGTTTTAGCAAATTATAAATATTAGTTCATGTTTAATTAATAATTATCAATCTTTTATATAGATATTAAAGCAATGAGTGACTCCAAGAATCTCCCAATCGTCTTCCTCCACATAGGGACATCGAAGTTTCAAGGGAAAGGAAAAAGTGCATTGAAAGATATTACTACAGTTTATCAGAACGAAGAAGTGTCAATGAGGAGTTTGCCTCTTTTTCAGCCGCTATTGATGATTTTTCTGATAATGATGCAATGCGTGATCGAGGTTTGATGTCTCCAACTAAGTGGTGGGTTATCCATGGTGCTTCCACACCAACTCTTCAAAGTTTAGCTTTAAAGCTACTTGGGCAGCCTTCTTCTTCTTCTCGTTGTGAGAGAAATTGGAGCACCTACAATTTCATCCATTCATTGAAGAGAAACAAAATAACACCACAAAGAGCGGAAAATTTGGTGTATGTTCACTCCAATCTTCGTCTTTTGTCTAGGAGGAATCCACATTATAGTGAAGGACAAAGTAAGATATGGGATGTTGGAGCGGATGTATTTGATTCTATGGATATGGAGGGTGCTGCTATTCTTGAAATTGCTAATTTGTCTCTTGATGAATCTGAATTGGAATCAGTCTTATTTAATGATGAAGGAAGTGTTGGTGATGAGACTGATATGGATGTTTAATTTCCTTTTACTTGGTTAAGATGGATTTAGACCATTTGGTGCTTTATATTTACTTGCTTAAAAAGGATTTAGGTCATTTGGTGCTCTATATTTTGTACCTGAGATATTATGATTGATGAAATGTGGCTTTCCATCTTCATAATTTTAAAATTTCAATACTATATATGATTGTCGTATCCTAACCGTATCGTATCTTATATTTTCAAAATTTACCGTATCGTCATATCCGTATCGTATTTGATACGATACCCGTACCTATATCCGTGCAACATAGGACGAAGGCAATTGACAAAGGCAAAATACAACTTTTGGAAGCATTCTTAAGGCTAAAACTAGCTAACCCTAAAATCTATAACAAAGTTACAAAATGATAAGCAGGAGAGAGTTTTAGCCTCCCAACTAATACATAAATTGGCACACTTACTCTGGAGAATTTGTAGCTAATGGTCTCCCTTCCAAGGAGATCTTTCTGTGTGAAACTAGGCACTCCTTTAAGACCAACATTAAAAAGGAGTTTAAGCAATTCTCCACTGTAGATGTGCATGAAATAAGAGTTTGCCTTTTAAGAATTTCATGAATCAAAAAGCATGAAGGATCAGCAAAGTTGCATTCTTTGGCTTCAGAAAGAGAAAGGTTGCCATTTCTAGCCTTTGCAACATGGCAAATGTTTGGATCACTTGCAGTTGAAGAAGCTCCAGTGTTAACTATATTTCCCTTATCCTTTGAAAAAAAATTTAGTGATTCCATCTGCAGAATCAATCTATCTGCATAAGCAGATGGATTGGCATTACATAGACCAGTAAGGTCATCAACATCCATCTCCACAATTGCTGTTAGAAGTGAAATCAAATGTTTGGCTCCCAGATTGTCAACTTGAAGTAAATTTTCAATAACCAGATCGCTTGCATTACAAAGTGATGATGAAGACAGATAGACCAGACCCTGCATTTGGGAATTATTAGACCAACATTTTTCACAGAAATGGCCAAGCTGTGAAACTAAGGAATATAGAAATTTAGAAACAATAAGTAACTATCTATTTCATAAGCGTAGCAATGTGAGTAGCATTGTGAGGAACTATCACCTGTGGGAAAGATGGATTGGATATAATATCCCTCAATGCTTTGTCAAGTTCGTTTAGTGATTCTTCATAATGATTGGAGCCACTTATCCTCTTAAACACCTAATAATAATAACAGCATACCTTGAGACCACAGGCACCCCAGATCTAGGATTAATCTGATTTTACAAAGAGGAAATTGGAAAGTAGAAAAAGAAAGGTCGAACTAGCAATGATCAAAAGTCATATTTGCTCAAAAGAATTTCCTAGACTTCCCGTTAAGATCACGTCAAAGGATGAATAACTATTACAGAGAAATGGCAAATAAATAATGCAATAACACCTTTGTCATAGGATGAGAAGGATGTGCAAGATAATCTGACTGAGAACTACAACAGAAAAATGCTCAACAAGGCTTATTTGAAAGCTTGATTTTTGAACTCATACCGTACTAACTAAAATGAAAGTAACTAATAGAACATCCACTAAATAAAATCTCTAACATTGAAGTATTTCGAGGTTTGGGAGGTTGGACTAGGGTTCCTACGTCCTGGAAGAAGAGACCCCAACGGACAGCGTTCTTGATGGTGGCAGCGTCCCAGACAGCAGGGAGACCCGATGACTGGTAGCCATTGGTGAGAATTAGGATGTCAACGAAGCCCTTGATGAGGAGCAGGAGATCGTCGAGAGAGACGTCGGGATGAGACCAACCCATCGCACCATCCAACCTCGGCTTCGATGCCCTCGATCACGAACCGAAAGCAATGGTGGCGACTGGCGATGTCAATGTGTATAGCCTTTTTAGATAGTTACAGAGAAAAAGCTGATTCCAGCCAGTTCAACCAGGGAAGAAACATAAACGCGGCCCGACCAAAAGGGTAGAGATTTTGAACTACGAGTGTATCAGGTTCAAGGGCATCTATTTGATTTGTTTTGTTTTTTATTTTATTTTTTTTAATTATATTTTTTTATTTTTGAGAAAATAATTTTATTTTATTTTTTAATTTTTCAGAAAATATTATTTTTTAAAAATAATAAGACTGAAAAATATAAACTAAATATATTTTTCAAAAAATCATATTTTCTACACAAAATTAAAATATAAAACAAGCATATCAAACCCATCCTAAAAGTCTATAATTTCCATATCTATGCCACCTAAAAATAAAAAATTTTATAAATCAATTCATTATAAAAATAAAAATCTCTTAATAACTCTTTTATTTTACATCTTTCAATATATATATTTCTCATATTTCCTATATATTTTATCTTATATATAATTAAATTTTTATAAAATATAAAAAATCTATTTTTTATAAAATTTTCTAATTTATTAATCTCATATATATATATATATATATATATCAGTCGTGATATTATACGCCCCTTCCTATCAGCGACTGTGCGCTACTGCTGGTATGCATCAGTTTTTTTTTAATTTTTCCGAAATAAAAAATTCATAAAATTTTCTCAATTAAATAATTTATCTATAATATTTTCTTTTTATTCCTCATCGCCTAATTATTCCTCTTACCCGACACCTTCATCGTCCGAAAACTACGACGCCGACGACACCTTCTTCCCACTGCCGTGGCGTTCCTCTACCGCAACGCCGACAGCTCGTGCGCTCGCCTCCAGCCGGCTGCCCACCAGCACCCATCGCCCGTCGCAGCCCCGGAACCCAAAGCCTCCAGTGCTTGGCCGCGACGCCTGCCGCTCGCTGCACGCGGCCAACGCCCATCGCCTGCCGCGCCTTCTCACGGAGGAAGAAGATGAGAGAGAGAGGATGAGAAGACGCTGTAGCCGTCTGTCGCCGGTCGTCGTCGCACGGTGCGACGACGACCGGCGACAGACGGCTACAGCGTCTTCTCATCCTCTCTCTCTCATCTTCTTCCTCCGTGAGAAGGCGCGGCAGGCGATGGGCGTTGGCCGCGTGCAGCGAGCGGCAGGCGTCGGCCAAGCACTGCAGGCTTTGGGTGCCGGGGCTGCGACGGGCGATGGGTGCCGGTGGGCAGCCGGCTGCAGGCGAGCGCACGGGCGACGAGGAGCGCACGGGCCGGGGAAAATGCTGATTCGGCTGGGGCAGCCGGCTAGAGGCAAGCGCACGGTTGGGAAAAACACCGATTCGAATTATATATATATATATATATATATAATATTTTAATATTAAAATAAATGAAAGAGCAGCTCCTCGACATTCCCTTCGTGAGCCATGCCACAATGGGAGCTCTACGGTGTAAAATCAGTTTATATAAAAAGATTAAATATCCGATAAAATATTTTACGCGATTAAAAATTAATCTCAATACTGATTGAAACTAACAAAATTTTAAAATCCTAAAGGATCAGAGACGAAGTTGATTTAAATATCGAATCCTAGTTCCGACCATAATTTCCAACCCGCTTCTATGATATTGGAAGATGATAAAACCATGGCTCAGTATGCACGAGTAAATCGTTAAAAATATTTTATTATAGTAATTTTTTAGAGAAAAATTAGATATCTAATAAAATGTTTTATATCTAATATAAATTTACCTAAGATTTATTAAAATAATATTTTATATAGATATTAATTATATCAATTTGTAAGGACAGTGTGATATGAAACTAGGTGAGGTGTTTGATTTTGTTTGTTTAAGTTGAAAGTGTCAGTTTCAACGGTAATTTATCCAAGATATACATAATTTTCTGAATTAATCAACAAGATGTATACTACTTTAATATTAATAAAAAAGTAAATCTTTTCCAATACTCTTTTCATTTTATTTTCCTGACAAATCTGACTCTTATACATGTAATCTCTCTTTCCTTTCTTCTCTTTTTTATGTATGTAACATCTCTTGTCTTTCCTCTTCTCTCTTCTCATTTCTCCCTCTTTTGTATACATTTTCTCTTCTCTTTTTTCTACCCATCTTCTCTTACTTTTCTCTTTTGAATGCATGCATGTATATATAACATGGGACAAATATCAAGTTCACATTGGACCTGATATGAATGGATCAATAAAGTAATATTATCTCTAAACTAAATCTCTTATTTAATTTTCAAATATTCCAGATATTCTAAATTTTAATTAAATCCAAAAACATATATTATGCATTATGAACTAAAAAAATAGTCTTCATTAATGCATATTTTTTAAAAAATATTTTAAACTATAATTAAATCTGAAAGAATATATATACAATTTAGTCTTTTTATAATATTTTAAATTTTGTGATTTTTTATTTGCTAATAAGAACTATTTATCATCATTGCCAATATCTCTCGTTAATTATATTTAAATGCAATAGGATTTCCTAAAATAATAGATAAGATAAATTAAAGTGGAACTAAACCTTAAAAGCCATATTGAGCCTGATATAGAATTATATTAGGCCTAACATATAAAGCCTAATATGGATCGAGATATATCCATTAGTGAGTTTCAGTCAAAACTCACTAATGAACCTAGATATATATGTTCAATTGAACCCATTTAAAATTATGTGGATTTCTAAGATTGCAAAGAGTAAAACGGTACTATCCATTGCTTATTTTGACTTCTCAGGAGGTATTAAAATGTTATTGAAAGAATCGATAAAAAAATCTAACGCGGGCCTGATATGAATCATATCGGACCCAAGTTGAGCCTGTGAACCTAATATAATTCCATATCAGACTCAACGTGACCTTTAAATTTTAATTCAACCTTAATTTATCTTATCCATTATTTTACCAACTTTTATTACATTTAAATATAATGAATAGAGATATTAGAAAATAAAAAAAATCATAAAGTTTAGAATATTATTAAATGACTAAATTGTATATATTATTCGGATTTAATTGTAGTTTAGAATGTTTAAAGAACGTGTAATTCTATAAAAAGAAGAATCCTAAATTCCTTGGTTAGGCTAAAATATAAAAAAAAATGATATTTTGCTCTTTGTAATATGGTTAAAATGATTGCATATTATCTTTCTATCCATGATACAAAGAGTAAAATATCATATTTTTATGTTTTAGCCTAATTAAGGATTCTATGCATTAACGAAAATAATTTTTTTAGTTAATAATGCATAATATATATATTTAGATTTAATTAAAGTTTAGAATGTGCGAAGAATTTAAAAACTAAATAGGAGATTTAGTTTAGAGAAAATTAAAATTTTGATGTGATCAAAGGGGAAAAATAGGATTAAATTAAGGGGTAGGCCTAATTAAAAAATATTTTGATGTCTACATTGTCATATATGTATTCTTTTTTTATTATATTTGTTTATCCTAACTTAACTCGAGTTGATGCACATCAAAAATGGGGAGATTATAAGTACCCTAGGTTGATTTTGATGTGGTCAACTGAGTCAAGTTAGGTCCTGTTGTGTTTTGATCCCTGTGTCTAATTGTGCAGGAGAGCAGGAAGCAAGTGGAAGACGCAGCGGTCAAGAAAGATGGCACTGGAAGGAAGCCGACGGACTTGGTGCATCCGAGGGATGCGGAGGTGTACGAAAGAGTACACCGTTGGAGCGAGAAAGATGCGCGCGACATCCGAGAGACGAGAAGCCAGGTGGAAGCACTTTCGAGGAGAAGGTCGGAGGAGGGTTCGGGTGAGCCCAACTCTGGAAGGCCCGGAAATCACCCAAGAAGACTCGCTGGAGTACGGTCGGCATAAAGCTGACTGAAAGTGACTCAAGCGCCCAAATGCATACAGGCGCCTGAGAAGTGATTTTATCCACGACTCAGCCGTTTGTGAACGTTACAAAGCAGATAAACTTCCAGGCTATGTGTCAAGCGCGTCCAAGCAGTTAGGCACCCCTATTGTGCCATGTCAGCATTCGGATAGAGTTGACCAGGGCTATAAATAGGCTCCAGAGTTCAGTTCCAAATCGACAATCACTGTAAACGAATTTCTTTTCATGTTTTCCATTATTTTCTAAGCTTTTCGTTGTGTATGTGGCTTCTCCGCCCGAAGGAGTTATTCAGGAGAATCGAGCTACATTTTACCTTGGATTAGCAACTTTCCTGGTTGCAAGCTAAGTAATTGTCTGACCTCTTTCTTTTCCTGTGTTTATTCATCTTGATGTTATTATTATTGTTGTGAACTAACTTCCATCATTGTTGCGCAAGAATAAGAGATAAGTTTTTTTTACAGGGGCAATTCACCCCCTCTTGCTGACCGATCCATCACCGACAAGTATTTTTCAAAAAAAATTTAAAACTTAGTATTTTTCAAAATATTTTTGAAAATCTTTTCAAAGTTTGCTTCAAAAGTCATCTCTTGAAACAGAAGTATGCAAACTTTCAAAATAATGGGAGGAGATTCGTAATTTCAAGGGGTGCGTGTTTGAAATTTCTTTACTTTGAAAACTACATATTTTAAATGCTATGTTTTGTAAAAGAGCATGTTTGAAAATTCTTTAATTTGAAAACTATATATTTTAAATTCTGGGTTTTGTAAAATTTTGAAAATTTATTTTTGGAAAAGTTGTGAAATCCTTTACTTAATGTTATTTTTGAAAAATTCAAAAATATCCTCTCACTCTCTCTTACTTTCAAAACCATTGTTTACTTTCTCAACAATTACAAAACTTGCAAAGTTCTTTTTAGAAGGCTCTCACTTAGAAATTTTGTTCTCCCATGTGTATTTTTGATATATGTTAAAGGGGGAGAGAAAGGTCAAAGTTAAGTATTTCATAACATAATTATTTAGGGAGAGTATAAGAAATTTAGGCCAAGGAAAGTTTATTCTGTGTTCTAAATTGCAATTTTTCATTGGTTTCAAATTTTCTATCTTAATTGCAATAATTTTAACTTAACTTTGAATTGTGTTGCCATAAATCGAAAAGGAGGAGATTGTTGGTGCCGAAAGCACCACATCGAACCTTGTTTTGATATTGATAAAGAGTTCAATGTTAAGTATTGTTTATGATTTAATGTGTTTCACTAAGTGCGTAGGAAAGACCTAGTTTACCTAGGCACGAAGTTTTGATCTGTAGGGTTGGGCACGAAGTCCTGGCTGAGGGCTAGGCACCGAAGACCTAGTGAGTGAAGCTGGGCACGAAGACCTGGTTTAGAAGACTGGCATGAAGACCTAACCGAAGGTTAAGCATCGAAGTCCTAATTTGGAAGATTGGGTAGGAGTCTTAATCGAGAGAGGACAATGGACAAAAGTAGGGACGGGTTGAGATACGAACGTTGTGAGATCTGGTGTTTTCAAAAGCCAAACAAAAGTCCAACCAAAGGCATCGGTTGGTAATAGGTAACTTCTCCAGAGTGGAGTAGGTGAGGACATGTTCCTTGAAATAGAGAACAGTAAGTATTGGTATGACCTAGGGTTTCAGTTTAAACCTGAAAGTCAGGATAGAACAACACTAGCTATCTTGCATGAATTTCCTTTGCATATTATTGTTGAACTAATCCTTTGTTGCAGCTAAGCAAATTGGAGACATGCGGTAACTCAAGAGCCCTAGAGGACTCAGGCGCCTGAGAACACAAGCGCCCAAGAGGACTCGGGCGCCTGAGAACACAGGCGCTCGAGAGGTCTCGGGTGCTTATGTACCCATAACTCAGCCTAGGTGTGGCTGAGTAGGTTTATACTGGTTGGAGCCTCCACATCAGCAACACAGGCGCCCAAGATGCTGTTGTTGGTGCAGACAGCACCCAAGTCGAACCTTGGTTTTGATAATGGCAAAGGGTTCAAAAGTTAAGATGTTATTTTTATCTAACATGTTACTTGAGTGTGCAGATTGAAGTCCTAGCGAAGGACTGCTAGGCACCTAGCGAAGGACTGCTAGGCATCGAAACCCTAAGACCTGGCAAAGGGCTGCTGGGCACCTAGCGAAGGGCTGCTAGGAGTCTAAGACCTAGCGAAGGACTGCTAGGCACCAGGCGAAGGACTGCTTGGTACCGAAGACCTGGCGAAGGATTGCTAGGCACCGGGCGAAGGACTGCTTGGTACCCAAGTCCTGGTGAAGGGCTACCAAGCACCTGGCGAAGGACTGCCAGGCAAAAGTCCAACCGGAGGAGCCGGTTGGCAACAGATAAATTCTCCTGAGAGGAGTAGGTGAGGACGCGTTCCCCGTCGAGGGAACAGTAGGTGTTGGTTCGACCTAGGGTTCCATTTTGGAGACCCAAAGTCAGAACCAAGACAGCTACGGCTGTAAAATTCACTAACATTCTGCTTTGTTTTGTTTGGTACTAACCTTGGATGCAGGACCGAAGGAACGAGTGTCTGCAGCTCAGAACGCCCCAAAGGAGAGAGGCAGCAGCTGGGTTAGGCGCCCGGGAGGTCTCGGGCGCCCAAGGTCAAAGCCAAACAAGAGTTGAGCAAGAAAAAGCTTCGGAAGCTCACTGGGCTAGGCGCCCCCAAGCTCCCGGGCACCCCCGTGGTCCCGGGAGCCCCGGATGCCTCGGGCGCCCTGGGTCCAAGCCAACGAAGCAATTGGATTGAAGTTAGCCGAGAAGCCAGCAAGACCAAGTCATGCAGGGCACCCTCTGTGTCCCGGGCGCCCCCGTCAAACCTCGAGCCCGATCCTGGAGGGATAAGGGATGACCGAGTTCCGGATGAAGGTTTGCGGATCGAGAGACACGTGGAGGGCGCCCCCAACATCCCGGGCGCCCCCAGGTGCATAATAAAAGGGGCTCGACCCCCAAGGCTTCGCAACACACTTTTCCAATGCCTCAACACTCTTCGCTCAAGCGCTCTGCTCCAGAAACTTCTGATCTCGAGGTTCTAGCGCCAACGACGACCCTACGCACCGAAGAACGATCTATACCGGGCATCGGTAACGAAGAGTTAGATTTTTTGCTTTTACTGCAATACTACTGTACAACTTTCTGTAAAACTTTGCGCATTATAGAATTGCTCGCAGTAAACGGTCAAGGACCGTGGTCCTTGGAGTAGGAGCCGACCGCGACTCTGAACCAAGTAAAAAGCCTTGTGTTCGCGTTTGTTATTTTAATTTCTGCTGTGCATTCTCTATCTTATAATCCGAAATGATTTACGATATTCACCCCCCTCTATCGTATTCTCTCAATCCAATAAGTGGTATCAGAGCGGGGAAGCTCAAATTTGGTGCAACCACCAATTTGAGAGTTTTTCGAATTTTATAAAATAATTTTTTTTATTTTTTTTTCTCTTGAACTTTTATCGTTAATCGAGGTTGGTGCAACACCACTCGATAAATATTTTTTATTATCTTCTTCCGCACTGCTAATCCAAGATCAAGTCTTGGGACATTTTTTTCTTTCGTTCTCTCTTCAGAAATAATTCCTAAATGGATATGCAAGAAGGATTTAGAACAGCCAGACCACCACTTTTTAGTGGGGAGGATTTCTCCTACTGGAAAAGTTGGCTGGAAGTCCACCTGAAAACTCAGGTGGACATGTGGATAATAATCCAGTATGGACTGGAAATTCTGAAGAATGCTGACGGAGTGCCACAATCCTACACCGAATGGGATACTGCCCTAAAAAGGAAAATTGAAGCCGATGCTAAAGTAACCCAAACACTCCAATGCGGCATAACCAAAGAAGAGCTGAACCAGGTGGGTCCTTTCTGTTGGTGCAGGAAGCACCATATCGAACCTTGTTTTGATATTGGCAAAGGGTTCAAAAGTTAAGTCTTACTTGTTATCTAATATGTTACTCTAGTGTGCAGGGTAAAAAGCCCTACTGAAGGACTACTAGGCACTGGCGAAGGAATGCCAGGGTAAAAAGCCCTAGCGAAGGAATGCCAGGGTAAGAAGCCCTAGCGAAGGACTGCTAGGCGCCAGGCGAAGGACAGCCTGGGACTGAAGCCCTAGCGAAGGAATGCTAGCACCGGGCGAAGGACAGCTCGACATCCAAGACCTGGCGAAGGACCACGAGGCAAAAGTCCAACCAGAGGAACGGTTGGCATCAGGTACATTCTCCCGAGAGGAGTAGGTGAGGACGCGTTCCCCGTCGAGGGAACAGTAGGTGTCGGTTCGACCTAGGATTCCATTTTGGAGACCCAAAGTCAGAACCAAGACAGCTAAGGCTGTATAAACTAATATTTTATTATTTTATTATGTTTTGGACTAACCCTGGATGCAAGACCGAAGGAACGAGTGTCTACAGCTCAGAGAGCCTCAAAGGAATGAGGCAACAGCTGACCAGGGCGCCCGGAGTGTCCCGGGCTCCCCCAAGGTATACACAAAACACAAGAAAGCAAAGCAAGCTTCGATAGCTACTCTCCCGGGCGCCCCCGTGCTCCCGGGCGCCCCCGCTGCTCTCGGGCCCCCAACGCTCCGGGCGCCCCCAATAGCAAGCCATCGAAGCACAAGCCAGCGAAGCCAAGGGATAAGGTTTGACCCGGTCAACCCGGGCGCCCCAGTCAAGATGTGATCTCGAGTTTGAAGGGATCAGACGTTGACCGAGTGAAAGGGGGATCGACTGACACGTAGGGGGGGGGGTGCCCCCGACGTTCCGGGCGCCCCCAGTCCCTATAAAAAGACCCTCGAACCAAGGCTTCAACACAACAATTTCATTCAACGCTTCTATGCTCTTCTTCTCCCGCGCTCTGCTCCAGTAACCTCCCGACACGAGACTCAAGCGCCGACGACGTCCTCCCGCTCCGAAAATACCATCTACTCCGGACGTCGGTAAAGAAGAGTTGAATTTTAATTTACTGCACTTATTCTGTAATCAATCTTTGTAAATTGCTTTTGCGCCTCATATAGAATTGTCCAAAGTAAACGATCAACGATCGTGGGCCTTGGAGTAGGAGTCGACCTAGGCTCCGAACCAAGTAAAACTCACAGTGTTTGCGTGTTTTGCTTTTTATCTTCCGTTGTGCAAATTCTCTATCTTAAAATCCGAATGCTTTTCGATATTCACCCCCCTCTATCGGTTCTCTCGATCCAATAAGTGGTATCAGAGCGGGGTAGTTTAAACTTGGTGCAACCACCAGTTTGAAAGTTTTTTTCGGATTTACGAATTTTTTTTCTTTTCTTTTTCTTTAATCGAGGTGGTGCAACACCACTCGATCTTTATTTCAAATAAATAATATCTGTAGGTGTGTTTAAAATATTCTTATGCTTTTTTCAATTTTGAATTCTTATTTTCTCACCATAACTCAGAATTGATAAAACAAACAACTTTTGAAAATTTGTCATAAATTTTTTTATTATTATTTTATTATTTTTTCTCGAAAATCATGCTAAGCAAATTTTTTCCTAAACATTAAATTCCTACTTTTTCATCATTAATCAGAATTGACAAAATCAACATTTTATCATAAATTGTTTTTATTATTTTATTATTATTTCGCCTCGAAATTTGTGCAACATTTATTTTGGTCTATTTTTTTCCTTCTCCCGCACTACTAATCCAAGACCAAGTCTTGGTACATTTTTGTTACTTCTCTTGTGTACAAGGTTAAACTAAATGGCCAGCCAAGAATGGAACAGTGTCCGTCCACCACTCTTCTCTGGCGAAAATTTCAACTCCTAGAGAAGTCTAATGGAATCCCACCTGAAGGCCAATTTGGAACTTTGGTTGATAATCCAAACGGGGTTCACATTCCCCACAACAGATGGAACATCGATCACTTGGGATAAATTGGATGAACCAACTCTGAGGAAGATCGAGACTGATGCCAGGGCAACATAATCTTACAATGCGGCCTGACCAAAGAAGAACTGAAGCGGGTCGGATCCTTCAATTGTGCCAAAGAGATGTGGGAAAAGCTGATCAATCTACACGAAGAGTTAGCACCCGACTTCAAAATTGACTCCGGATCAGAAGATGAGAAAGAATTCATACCTGACTGCGAATTCAAGCCAGAGTCAGAAGACGAATTGACTGAGACAAAAATGGTAACCAATTTCGAATCTCTTTTTGAATTACAATTAAATAATCAAACAGATACTGTAATGGTCAAGGAAGGTGTAATTTTTAGTGCAGGGAAAGCTCCAAGAGAACCACCAAAGAAGAAGCTTCAACCTGTACCCGAGTCCGACTCAGACTCAGAATCAGAAGACAATGAAGGAGATCGACCCAAACTGGTCTGATTAGCTCGTGATTATTACAAGAGTACTGGACAAACGATCGGGAAAGATAAGTTTTCAATATTTGAAAATCCATTATTTATCTCAAATAACGTGGTTAATTTGTATAAACCAGAGTTTTATTTCGATTATGATGTAACTTAGATAATTTTTTTTTGCTTTAATTGTATGTTGCTTTTATTTTAGTTATTTATTTTTGCTTAGAATTAGGACTGGTTAGATAAGGATTAAAACGGTTTAACTGAAATTTGAACAACATAGTATTGGGTGGAGGTGAGATGATAGTACATTAGGGAAGCCATTTTGGCGGAACTAGCCGAAGTTACCGATCCAAGACCCAAACTAGTTAGACCAGAATGTATCAAAAAATAATTTTGAAGATGAAATTTCACTAAAAGGCTTTGTCTAGGAAAGGGTTGATGATCCAATAAGGCTACGGCCAAAGAAGGCCTTGTGCCTCGCCAAGACCTGGAAGCCAATTTTTGAAATTCAAATTCAATTTACTCTTTGTCAAATTCGAATCTAACACAAATTTTCAGTTAATCTTAGATTCAAATATTCTTTTTCAAAATAAATTCAAAACTAATTATTTCCAAATTTAAGTTAACTAATTAAAATATTTGTCTCACAAAATCCATAAGGTTAACATGCTTGATCACGTAGAACTGGGTGAGACATCTAGGACCTAAAAGCATAATTCACCATCCTTTTAAATAAAATTTCATGTTAAATATCTCAATAGACTCGGTTTAAATATAATCTAGGGCCTGTTTGATTTAGTCAAACATTGTCAACATAGTCAAACCTGCTCAACACTGAAACCCCTTCAAGAACTTAGATAAAAGTCAGATTGTGTCGGATACAGGGGGAGTTTCTTTTAATACTTTTCGAAAAATTTATATTTTTTCAAAAACCTTATGCTCTAAATCTTACTATCATCTCGATAAGGTTTTCAAAAATTGATTCAAAAATCTTCGTATACTACTATGTGTTTGAAAAATTATCATCATTTCAAAATATTTTTTCGAAAACTGTGTTATCATTTCAAGTTATGTTTTCAAAAATATATCTCCTTGAAAGTTATCATATTCAGAAGGTTGGTCAAAATTATTCTTTTGATTTTAATAAACTCTAAAGACACAGAGGAAGGTCCACTTGATGATCTATAAGGACTCCTAGGATGTGTCAAATTTAGGGGGAGTTTGAGTCAAAAGAAATTATTTCTGACAATCATTTTTCAAAATTATTAGATAATTCTTATAGTTTGAATCAAACCTTAAGACTCAGAGGAAGATCGCTTGTAGTCAACAAGCTTCCTAGGACTGGGTCAAGCTCAGGGGGACATTAAATTAAAAGAATTAGTAAATATTTTTTAAAAATTATATGTTTTCATGCACTGCAATTTTAAAATCCTGTTGAAAACATAAATAAATTGCCTTTCAAAATACTATTCTTTTAAATCATTTTGCTTATATATACTATCACTTTCAAAATTTTGCTTGACTTTAGAATACTTTTGAAAATAATATTAAAACTTTTCAAAAGTACTTATATTTTTCAAAAATGCATAATATGTTTCAAAAGTACTTATATTGTTCAAAAATGCATAATTTTCAAAATATGCATAACATCTTTCAAAAGTACTACTATTTTTCAAAAGTGCTAATACTTTCCAAGGCACTAATGGTTACAAAGTACGAAATATTTTTTTTTCGGTTTCAAAAGTGCAATTTAAGCTTTTGCTATGCTTTCAAGGATTATACTAAGTATTTTTTTGTTTTCAAAACCCATAGGCTCTGATACACAAACTTTCTCTTATATATTTCTTTATTGATGTATATAGCCAAGGGGGAGAGCAAGAAAGAGAGAAAGGAATTTTATTTAAACTTTTATCTCCTTTTAAAGTTCTTTTTGGTGAAAAACTTGTCTAGAAAATTCTTAAAGATTTTATTTTTCAAAATCACAAAGTATTTCCAAGCATATTCTTGTAAGTATGCAAATTCTTTAAAATAAATTTTCTCCCAATTCTCAAAGTTGAACTTTTAAAGAAAATTTTGGCCTCAAAACTTTACCTAAGTAAAATTCTTTTTGCAAAGCCTTGTAAGTAAAAGTTTTTTTAAATTTAGTTTTGTAAAACTTTTCAAAATTTTACCTTGCTCACTCATGTTTGTTTTTGATATATGTCAAAGGGAGAGGAAAAGTCAAAGTTAAGTACTATATAACACAAGTACTCAGGGTTTTAGGGGGAGTATAAAAAATAAGGAATTTTTCTTAAATCTATTCTGTTCATACTTCATTGTGTTTTTATCTTCTGTTATTAACTGTTATAAGTTTTAACTTAACTTTGAATTGTGTTGCCATAAATCAAAAAGGGGGAGATTGTTGGTGCAGGAAGCACCATATCGAATCTTGTTTTGATATTGGTAAAGGGTTCAAAAGTTAAGTCTTACTTATCTAATATGTTACTCTAGTGTGCAGGGTAAAAAGCCCTAGCGAAGGACTGCTAGGCACTGGCGAAGGAATGCCAGGGTAAAAAGCCCTAGCGAAGGACTGCTAGGCACTGACGAAGGAATGCCAGGGTAAGAAGCCCTGGCGAAGGACTGCTAGCCGCCAGGCGAAGGACAGCCTGGGACTGAAGCCCTAGCGAAGGAATGCTAGGCACCAGGCGAAGGACAGCTCGACATCCAAGACCTGGCGAAGGACCGCGAGGCAAAAGTCCAACCAGAGGAACGGTTGGCATCAGGTACATTCTCCCGAGAGGAGTAGGTGAGGACGCGTTCCCCGTCGAGGGAACAGTAGGCGTCGGTTCGACCTAGGGTTCCATTTTGGAGACCCAAAGTCAGAACCAAGACAGCTAAGGTTGTATAAACTAATATTTTATTGTTTTATTGTGTTTTGGACTAACCCTGGATGCAGGACCGAAGGAACGAGTGTCTGCAGCTCAGAGAGCCTCAAAGGAATGAGGCAACAGCTGACCAGGGCGCCCGGAGTGTCCCGGGCGCCCCCAAGGTAAACACAAAACACAAAACAAAGCAAGCTTCACAGCTACTCTCTCGTGCTCCCGGGCGCCCCCGCTGCTCCNCCTCAGCAGCTAAGGCGCCCTCGTCAGGAAGGCGCCCTCAGCAGCCAGGGCGCCTCCGCGCCCAAGACTGCGAAGCTTCAGCTTTATCCACAGCGAGATTTCTGCGCGGAAGAAGTCAGCGAAGGCGCCCTCTACGACCAAGGCGCCCCACGGTCAAACTTATCCCTGTTCGAGCGGGATAGAAGTTGACCGAGCGATCTGCGGATCGCTTGACACGTGGCAGGGCGCCCCCGACGTCCAGGGCGCCCCTGGGTGCTATAAATAGCACCCAACGCCCAAGCCTTCAACATTAACTTCGTACCAAAGCTTCCACGCTCTTCTGTGCTCACGCCTTCCAGAAACTGCCCAACTCGAGCGACGACGTCCTGCTGCTCCGGAAAGTCAACCCACAACCGGACGTCGGTAACAGAAGAAATTTTTTTAAAAGTCTATAGTGCTATACTTGTAAATCTCATTCTGTAAACTGATTTTGCGTTCATATAGAATTGCCCAAAGTAAACGATCAACGATCGTGGGCCTTGGAGTAGGAGTCGAACTAGGCTCCGAACCAAGTAAAAAATATTGTGTTCGCGTGTCTTAATTTCTTTCCGCTGTGCAAATTGCTCTTTTTATAAATTCAAAAAGTTTGTCGATATTCACCCCCCCCTCTATCGACTCTATCGATCCAACAAGTGGTATCAGAGCGGGGTAGTTCAAACCTGGTGCAACCACCAGTTTGAAAGTTTTTTTTTCGGATTTACGAATTTTTTATTTTATTTCTTTTCTTTTTGTTAATCAACGCAACTCAATCTCGTTCGCCTTTTTCAATTTTGAATTTTCATATTTTCACCATAAGTCTGAATTGATAAAACAAACAATCTTTGAAATTTTGTCATAAATTTTTTTATTATTATTTTAATATTTTTCTCGAAATTCGTGCTACTTTAATTTGAGAAATTTTTTTTTTCTAAACATTAAATTCCTACTTTTTCATCATTAACCAGAATTGACAAAATCAACATTTTCAGAAATTTATCATAAATTCTCTTTATTATTTTATTATTATTTCGCCTCGAAATTCATGCAATTTTGTTTGGTTATTTTTTTCCGCACTCTAATCCAAGACCAAGTCTTGGTACATTTCTGTTTATTCTTTTTATACGAGTTAACTTAATGACCAACCAAGAGTGGAACAGTGTTCCGTCCACCGCTATTCTCCGGCGAGAAACTTCAAATCATTGGAGAAGTCAATGGAGTTCCATCTGAAGGCCCATAGGACATATGGATGATCGTTCAAACAGGGTTCTACCTCCCTACAGAAGAGGGACTATCATTTACGTGGGACCAACTGGATGAACCAACCCTGAGGAAGATCGAGACGGATGCAAGGGCAACTGCAATCCTACAATGTGGCCTAACCAAGGAGCAACTCGAGCTAGAGGTCCATCAGATGTGCTAGAGAAATTGGGGAAAAATTGGATTAACCCTTCATCAAGAATCTCAGATGAAGAAGAAGTAAATTTATCTTGCCCTTTCAGTCCCAAGCACAAACAACCGAGTCAGAGTCTGAACACGAATCCAAAATCGAACCAGAATTAGACGACGAATTGACTGAGGCGGTAACCGATTTTGAATTCTTTTCAAAATTAGAATTAAATAATCAATCAGATACAATAATGGTCGAGGAAGGTGTAAATTTTAGTGCAGGGAAAACTCCTAAAGAATCACCAAAGAAGGAGCTTCAACCAGTACCTGAGTCCGATTCAGACACAAAATCAGAAGATGAGCCTAGATCCGAGGCGGCAAGAATCAAGGGGGAGATTTCCAATAAAGAACCAAAAGGTAAAAGTGTAAATTCAGATTTTAATCATGTAATTTGTTACACATGCAGGGAGAGAGGGCACTACCAAAGTGTGTGTCCGACTCGTAAGATTCGAACGACACCACCGACGGCGACAAAGGAATCAGTTCCAAAAGCACGAAGGGACAAAAGTCGCATCCAATGCTTCAAGTGCCAGGAGTTCGGGCATTACCAACGTGAATGCACAGATAAAAGAGCTACCAAGAATGCCGCACAAACAATCGACAAAGGTAAATTTACAGTATTTGTAAATCCGTTATTTACCTTAAATAATGTGATTGATTCATGTAACTTAATTAAAACAAATGCCAGAAAATTGAAACAAGAAAATAAAACCCTAAAACATAAGGTCAATAAGTTAGAAAATTTAATTCATAATCTTGTTGATTTCGAAAATCCGGAGTATTACTCCAATTGTGACCTTACTTAGACAATTATTTGTTTTAATTATGTGTTTCTTTTTATTATTATTATTATTATTTTTTGCTTAGATTTAGGAATGGTTAGTATAAGGACTGAACCAACTTAACTGAAATTTGACAACATAGTATTGGGTGGCGGTGAGATGATAGTACGTTAGGGAAACCAATTCTAATAAGATCAAGTCTACTTGGTCTCTTTAGACTGGTGAAACTAGCCGAAGCTACCGATCCAAAATCCAAACTAGTTAGACCAGAATTTACCAAAAAGTAATTTTGAAGATGAAATTTCACTAAAAGGCTTTGTCTAGGAAAGGGTTGATGATCCAATAAGGCTACGGCCAAAGAAGACCTTGTGCCTCGCCAAAACCTGGAAGCCAATTTTTGAAATTCAAATTCAATTTACTCTTTGATAAATTCGAATCTAACACAAATTTTCAGTTAATTTTAGATCCAAATATCTCTTTTCAAAATAAATTTAAATTGGGTTTAAAAATTAATTTAACTTTTCAAAATTAATCTTAAATATGCATCTCACAAATAGTTAATATCCTATTTGTCATTAGAAATGGGTGAGATGCTTAGGACTAAAAGTTGAGTCAACCAACAACTAATTGATTAATCAACTAAAATTAATCATAAATTAAATCAAAATCAAATTCATTAATCAAAATCAAATCAAAATCAAATCTTAATTAAATCAAAATTAAATCAATTAAATTCAATCAAATCTTAATAAATTTAATTCAATCAAATTCAAATTTAATTAATCTAACATTCAAATTTAATTTAACTAACTTTTAAAATTCAAATTAAAATTCTAATTAATTTCAAAATCCTTAAAAATAATTTTTTTAAAACTGGTATCACTATACCCTATTTTTTCAAAATAGTGAATTTCATGTTAAATATCACAATAGACACATTTTAGATAGAATCTAAGATTTGTTTGATTTAGTTATTAATCTGTCAAACTTAGCAAACTGAGTTAACCCTAGTCAACATAGTCATACCTGCACACTGAAACCCCTTAAGGAACTTATATAAAAGTCAGACTATGTCGGATACAGGGGGAGTTTCTATTAATACCTTTCAAAAAATTTAATTTTTTTAAAAAACCTTATGCTCTAAATCTTATTATCATCTCGATAAGGTTTTCAAAAATTGATTCAAAAACCTTCTTATACTACTATCTATTTGAAAAATTATCATTATTTCAAAATATTTTTCAAAAATTGTGTTATCATTTCAAGTCATGTTTTCAAAAATGTATCTCCTAGAAAGTGATCATACTCAGAAGGTTGGTCAAAATTATTCTTTTGATTTTAATAAATTCTAAAGACACAGAGGAAGGTCCACTTGATGATCTACAAGGACTCCTAGGATGTGTCAAATTTAGGGGGAGTTTGAGTCAAAAGAAATTATTTTTGACAATCATTTTTCAAAATTATTAGATAATTCTTATAGTTTGAATCAAACCTTAAGACTCAGAGGAAGATCGCTTGTAGTCAACAAGCTTCCTAGGACTGGGTCAAGCTCAGGGGGAGATTAAATTAAAAGAATTAGTAAATATTTTTTTAAAAAAAATTATATGTTTTCATGCACTGCAATTTTAAAATCCTGTTGAAAACATAAATAAATTGTCTTTTAAAATACTATTCTTTTTCATTTTGCTTATATATACTATCACTTTGAAAATTTTGCTTGACTTTAGAATACTTTTGAAAATAATATTAAAACTTTTCAAAAGTACTTATATTTTTTTCAAAAATGCATAATTTTCAAAATATGCATAACATCTTTCAAAAGTACTAATACTTTCCAAGGCACTAATGGTTACAAAGTACGAAATATTTTTTTTCGGTTTCAAAAGTGCAATTTAAGCTTTTGCTATGCTTTCAAGGATTATACTAAGTATTTTTTTTGTTTTCAAAACCCATAGGCTCTGATACACAAACTTTCTCTTATATATTTCTTTATTGATGTATATAGCCAAGGGGGAGAGCAAGAAAGAGAGAAAGGAATTTTATTTAAACCTTTATCTCCTTTTAACGTTCTTTTTGGTGAAAAACTTGTCTAGAAAATTATTAATGATTTTATTTTTTCAAAATCACAAAGTATTTCCAAGCATATTCTTTTAAGTATGCAAATTCTTTAAAACAAATTTTCTCTCAATTCTCAAAGTTGAATTTTTTTTTGAAAAGTTTGGCCTCAAAACTTTACCTAAGTAAAATTCTTTTTGCAAAGTCTTGTAAGTAAAAGTTTTTTAATTTAGGTTTGCAAAACTTTTCAAAATTTTACCTTGCTCACCCATGTTTATTTTTGATATATGCCAAAGGGGAAGGAAAAGTCAAAGTTAAGTACTATAAAACACAAGTACTCAGGGTTTTAGGGGGAGTATGAAACATAAGGAATTTTTCTTAAATCTATTCTGTTCATACTTCATTGTGTTTTTATCTTCTGTTATTAACTGTTGTAAGTTTTTAACTTAACTTTGAATTGTGTTGCCATAAATCAAAAAGGGGGAGATTGTTGGTGCAGGAAGCACCATATCGAACCTTGTTTTGATATTGGCAAAGGATTCAAAGTTAAGTGTTATTTGTTATCTAATATGCTCATTAAGTGTGCAGGATACAAAGTCCTAGCGAAGGACTGCTAGGCACTGGCGAAGGACTGCCAGGATACAAAGCCCTAGCGAAGGACTGCTAGGCACTGGCGAAGGACTGCCAGGATACAAAGCCCTAGCGAAGGACTGCTAGGCACTAGCGAAGGACTGCCAGGATACAAAGCCCTAGTGAAGGACTGCTAGGCACTGGCGAAGGACTGCCAGGATACAAAGCCCTAGCGAAGGACTGCTAGGCAACTGGCGAAGGACTGCCAGTATCCAAGCCCTAGCGAAGGAATGCTAGGCACCTGGCGAAGGAATGCCAGGGTAAAAAAGCCCTAGCGAAGGACTGCTAGGCACCGGGCGAAGGACAGCTCGGCATCCAAGCCCTGGCAAAGGACCGTCAGGCAAAAGTCCAACCAAAGGAGCGGTTGGCATCAGGTAAATTCTCCCGAGAGGAGTAGGTGAGGACGCGTTCCCCGTCGAGGGAGCAGTAGGCGTCGGTTCGACCTAGGGCTCCATTTGGGAGACTAAAGTCAGAACCAAGACAGCTAAGGCTGTATAAAATAATAATTAATTGTGTTTTGGACTAACCTTAGATGCAGCACCAAAGGAACGTGTTTCTGCAACTCAGAGAGCCTCAAAGGAGTGAGGCAGCAGCTGAGTAAGGCGCCCTGAGTGTCCAGGGCGCCCTCAAGATGAACCAGAACCAAGCGAAGCAAAAAGGGCTTCAGCTGCTTACTGGGCAAGGCGCCCTCAGCAGCGAAGGCGCCCTCGTCAGTGAAGGCACCCTCAGCAGCCAGGGCGCCTCCGCACCCAAGACTGTGAAGCTTCAGCTTTATCCACAGCGAGATTTCTGCGCGGAAGAAGTCAGCGAAGGTGCCCTCTACGACCAAGGCGCCCCCACGGTCAAACTTAATCCCTGTTCGAGCGGGATAGAAGTTGACCGAGCGATCTGCGGATCGCTTGACACGTGGCAGGGCGCCCCCGACGTCCAGGGCGCCCCTGGGTGCTATAAATAGCACCCAACGCCCAAGCCTTCGACATCAACTTCGTACCAAAGCTTCCACGCTCTTCTGTGCTCACGCCTTATTCCAGAAACTGCCCAACTCGAGCGACGACGTCCTACTGCTCCGGAAAAGTCGACCCACAACCGGACGTCGGTAACAGAAGAAATTTTTTTTAAAAGTCTATAGTGCTATACTTGTAAATCTCTTTTTGTAAACTGATTTTGCGTTCATATAGAATTGCCCAAAGTAAACGATCAACGATCGTGGGCCTTGGAGTAGGAGTCGAACTAGGCTCCGAACCAAGTAAAAAATACTGTATTCACGTGTCTTAATTTCTTTCCGCTGTGCAAATTGCTCTTTTCATAAATTCGAAAAGTTTGTCGATATTCACCCCCCTCTATCGACTCTATCGATCCAACACATAGCACCTAACATACAAGTCATATTGCATAACACACAAAGCTAGGGTTTAGTAACATAAGGACCCTTACATCATGCTTAGTCATACACCAACATCATAGTAACTTGTAAACATGCATCTTGAGACCTTAACCCAAACCAAGCCCTAGATTAGGGACTTGGCCGAAACCCTAAAGGGCCATGGGTCCATGGAGAAATTCACATAAGTTATGATTAACTTCCCATACACTACATATTATTCCATAGAACACCCTTGGAACCCTTGTTTGGATTTAACCCTAAGTCCTAGGCCTAACCCATGTGTTGGCCGAAACCCTAGAAGGGTAACAAGCCCGTAGAAAACTTCATATAAATCACCATTATTACCCATAACATATCATAGGAAACATACTAATCATGCTTGAAGGGTTGGAGTTTACACCTAGTCATGGTACCTTGATGTGGCCGAAACCTAAGGGGGTCTTAGGGTGCTACAAAACTTCCAAAAATTATACTTTTATGCTTAACCAATCATGAGTAAACATTTGAAAACATAAGAGAGGTCTTTAACATGATTTTAAGCCCAAAACCTTGCTTGGCCGAAACCTCCATAAACCCTAACTATAGATTTCTCAATATAATATGCCAACAAGAACTTAGATCATGACAAACAACTTGAAAGCTATCATACCACAGGTGAGGGGGTCTTACCTTCCCTTATCTTGGATACAATCCTTGAATAGAAAAATAGAAAGAACCTTCTTGACTCTAAACTTCTCCTTAGCCCCTTGTAGCCTAGTAGAAAGCCTTGAGTCTTCAAGATGGAGTCCTTGGTGAAGTTTTTTTCCTAAGGGAAGAACCCTTGTGGGTTTCGGCTAGGAGGAGGAAGGAGGAGGAAGAAGGGAAGAGGAAAAGCCTTTTGGTGGAAGAGAAAGCAACTTAAGTCTTCTCCTCTCTTTTATACCACATGAAGAGGGCAAGTGAAGAGTCATGGTGTCTCTTCCCTTGATGACTCTTCATTTTCCCTAATCCTTAACCAAAATCCTCTTCATTCCCTACTAGCACTCCCTTGCTAGGTGAATTGGTTAGTACATGCATGATGGTATACTAGGTCCAAGGTTCAATCCTTGGTGCATGCACTTTATTTTTATCTTATTTTATTATCATTTTCGAAAATTCCCTTAAGACACACCCATAATCATGCTAATATTCCTAATTAAAACCCATTTATATTTATATTACATTTTTACCTAAAATCCACTAATACCCATGGTACAAGAAAAACCCATATAAGGCTTATTAGCACCTAACTTCTTATTCTATATCGAAAATCATGGAGCATCATACTAAGGGTTACACTAGTGTCCCTACGTTCCATCTAGGCATGGTCAATATTTTTAAAGAAAATATTGAGAAAATTTTCCAGGTCGTTACAATCCCCCATACCTCGTGAAAGTTCGTCCTCGAACTTAGAATAGCTCCGGGTACTTGCGTCTCTTCTCGTCCTCGAGTTCCCAGGTAGCTTCCTCGAACCTTTGACTTTGCCATAGGACCTTGACTAAGGGTACCTCCTTGTTCCTTAGCTTTTTGATCTCTCGGTCCAAGATCTGAATAGGTCGGCTTTCAAAACTTAGGTCATCCTGAACTTGTATTGTCTGGGGCTCAATCACCTGATCTGTGTTTAGAACACACTTCTTGAGCATTGACACATGGAACACGTTATGGATAGCCGACATCTCTGGAGGCAGCTCCAGCTCATATGCTACCTTGCCGACTCTTTCCAGTATCGGATACGGTCCCACATAACGCGGACTCAGTTTCCCCTTCTTCCTGAATCTCGTTACCCCTTTCATAGGAGCCACTTTGAGGAACACCAAATCTCCAACATTGAATTCCAGTGGCCTACGCCGGACATCTACATAACTCTTCTGCCGACTCTGAGCAGCTTCTATCCGTCATCAGATGTTCTGTATAGCTCGGGTGGTGTCGTCGATGAGGTTCGTCGTGAGCCCCATCGCCTTCTTTTCACCTCCTTCATACCAACAGATCGGAGACCTACATCTCCTCCCGTATAAAGCTTCATAAGGTGCCATGCCGATAGTAGCTTGGTAGCTATTATTGTAGGCAAATTCCGCTAAACATAGATATCGGCACCAACTCCCTTTGAAATCCAGGGCACATGCCCGTAACATGTCTTCCAGCACCTGATTCACTCGTTCAGTTTGCCCGTCGGTCTGAGGATGAAAAGCTGTACTAAATCATAATTTAGTGCCGAGGGACTTCTGGACACACTCCCAAAAATGTGAAGTAAAGCGACCATCCCTATCTGAGATGATGGTCTTGGGAACTCCATGAAGTCTGATTGTCTCCTTAGCATATAATTGAGCTAGTTGCTCAATCGAATAAGTCATCTTGATTGCTAGGAAATGAGCAGACTTTGTCAACCTGTCCACAATTACCCATACCGCATCATATCCATTTGCAGTCTTGAGAAGTCCTGAAATAAAATCCATAGAGATATCTTCCCATTTCCATTCCAGAATCGGAAGTGGCTGCAGAACTCCTCCGGGTCGCTGGTGCTCTGCCTTCACTCGTTGGCAGGTTAGGCAGGCGCCAACATGCTGAGCTACATCTCTCTTCATACCGGACCACCAGAATTTCTCTTTCAGATCTTGATACATCTTGGTGGATCCTGGATGCATCGAATAAGGGGTTTCGTGAGCTTCTACTAATATCGCTCTCCACAACTCCGGATCATTAGGAATACATAGACGATTCCTAAGGTTGAGTACTCCCCCGTTGGCGACATGAAAACCATCACCCTTTCCTTCCAGGATCTCCTGTTTGATTCTCTGAAGGCTCGGATCTGTTGGGATCGGGTGCATGTTGACAAGGATACGGGTTCGTAAAATTTTAAATTTTTACGTGCAGCGGAAGAATTAACATAAAATAATTTCTCAAATTACTTTAACCACGTATCTAGCATGCAACCTTATGATGTGTTGACATGATCATAAATTAAAACTTTACGAAAAAGTAAACTAATTTACTAAGTACCTTGCGTAACTCGAAGTAAGGGACGAGATCCAACTGTAGCGTCCCTTGGAAGCTTCGCATCTATTCGCGTCCACGCCGAGTTCTCTTCGGGATGACTTCGCAAAGTCACGAGTTTTGTGCCGACGAGAACTACTAGATTCTCTAAAGGCACAACTAGAAGATCAATAGAGAAGATAGGAAACTAACCACCAAGAATCGGAATCTAAATTCCGGGAAGGAAGGAGATGCGTCCCGCTTCTTCTTCTTCTTGTTTGGCTCCTTCTTGTTGGTGACAACTCACGGCAACCTTGGAAGATTGAAGGTGCGCCGGCCCTAGGATGGATTGCGCCGGCCCTAGGGTAAGCCAAAGGGGGCGCCGGCCCCAGGTGGGAAGGAGAAGGGGAGGAAGAGAATAAGAGAGAGAGGGAGAGAGTTAATCTCTTAATTACTCAATTAATTGGAATTCAAGGCTAGCCTTGGTTCCTTTATATAGTAACCTCTCCCTTGCCAAGTCTCTCTCTTAAAGGAATTTTCATAAGAAATTTATCCTATAAATTATCTTATTAATTATTCCGTTTAAGTCAAGTTTTATTATAACTAATTTTATAATAAAACAAATACCTTCTCTCCTTTTATTATGGAATAAATTTTATAAGAAATTTATAAATTTTCTTATTATGGAAAAATCAATTCATAATTGATTTTATAAAATTAAAATAAACCATTCCATTGATCATTTTAATTTCCATAAAAAGGGAATAAATTTCTATAAATTTATTTCTATAAATTTCTTTATACAAATTTATTTATCCATAATTTATAAAACAAATCGCGCTAGATTTATTTCATTAATTAAACCAAATAAATTGGGTTTTCCCTTTTGTATTGGCCGGCCAAACCAAGAGGGTGGACACCCTCTTTGGCCGGCCAAACCGAGCCCCGTTTCTCGCGAATTAAACTCATTTAATTCGCCCAATAAGCCTTCAAAAGACTTAGCCATTTTAAGTTTCCGTTGCGCCTCTGATTAACTCAGATTCGACTTATTTCTCTTGATCGGAAAATCCAATTTTCAACTCTTTAAATCCCTCGGATTACTCGTAGTGCATGTGACTAAATAGGCTTTCGATTTATGTTGGCCGTCTATAATCAACTAATTATAGAACGATCATGAGTGACACCTAGTAGTACATCATGACCCCTAATTAATCGAAAGATCAACGGTTTGACCTCAGAAGTAATTCTGAAACCCTTCAGCATCTCTAATGAATCGTGCCCCATTCCTTTCACCACCTTATACCCACTTGGTTTAGGACATGGTCTATTTGTGTCAGTCCCCACTAGACTGACTACGTCACACCTAGCCCAAGTAGTGTCTTTCTCCTCCTTTGGATTTCTAATTACTCTCATGTATTTAAGAGACTCACACTCTAAACATGATATGCTCTGGCCAGAGGCTTTGAGTAACAATCCGACGATAGGCCTGGGCATACATCTCCTCGCAAGGAGTGGTGAATCCTTTGTAGGCTGTTCAAACATCTTCGGGCACTTCGGCTTATACCCAATCATCCTGGGTCCACACCTCCTTGGAGATGCTTGCTTAAGATGTTAAAGTATAAGTCTCCATGACCAAGATGACTTGAACACCGCAAGTCAAAGGAACATCGCACTTAAGCTACAGTAAGAACTTCATTGACATATCTACATAGATAACCATATGAAGTTTTACAGCTAGTCACTCCAATGAACTAGTTCCCTTAACTAGCATCCATGTTTATCTCCGGACATCCCAATGTCACCAGCCAGTGAGAATCAGCTGATTAGAGAATAACCCATGCTAGTCTCAACAGAATTGATAGTGTCTGTTTTTATCAATTCATCGACTAGGGATATTTTCAATACTTCACAATTGCACATTTAGAGATAATCACTAGTTGTGATCCCATCACAAATTCTCTTATGCTGTGAATTGTATTGCGGACATTCAGTAGATGAGTTTAAGATCCCAATCAAATACACAAACATGTATACTCAAATAGTGAATTATCATTTATTAAAATAAATGTTTACAATCATAAGTCGATTGCCTTAGGACACTTCTCTCATATCACTAACAAACTCCCACTTGGCCTAATGCCAATCGCTAAGGTATCCAATACCATAGGCTCTAACATGACCCTCAAACTTGCTCTGAGGCAAGGCCTTAGTTAAAGGATCCGCTAAATTCCTTTCGTGGAAATTTTCTCAATTTGTATATCATTCCTACTTATAATCTCTCTGATCAGAAGATAGCGGCGAAGCACGTGTTTGGATCGTTGATGAGACCTTGGTTCCTTTGCTTGTGCAATAGCTCCATTGTTGTTGCAGTAAACCGGCACTGCTTCATCAATGGTTGGAACCACGCCAAGTTCAGAGACGAACTTCTTGATCCAGACTGCTTCCTTTGCTGCTTCTGAAGCTGCGATATATTCCGCTTCCGTGGTAGAATCCGCTACGGTGTCTGTTTGGAACTTTTCCAACATACTGTGCCTCCATTCAAAGTAAATACGTATCCAGACTGCGATTTGGAGGCATCCTTATCTGTCTGGAAACTGGCATCTGTATACCCACGTATTACCATATCTCCTTCTCCATATATTAGGAACACATCCTTAGTTCTTCTTAAGTACTTAAGGATTGTCTTGACAGCCGCCCAATGATCCATTCCTGGATCCGATTCGTATCTGCTTGTGACGCTCAGAGCATACGATACATCGGGTCTTGTACATAACATATCATACATGATAGATCCTATCGCGGATGCATAAGGAATCTTATTCATGCAAATCCTCTCGTCTTCTGTGCGCGGGCACATAGACTTTGAATGGTTGATCCCATGCCTGATGGGAAGGTAACTATTCTTGGATTCCGACATGCTAAACCTTTTTACCACTCGGTCTATATATGTAGACTGCGAATGACCAAGCAACCATTTTGATCTATCTCTATAGATTCTAATCCCAAGGATATAGGTTGCTTCTCCCAGGTCTTTCATGGAGAAAGTTTTGGACAACCAAATTTTAACTGTCTATAAGACTGATATATCGTTTCCCATAAGTAATATGTCATCGACATATAATACTAGAAATACGACTGCACTCCCACTAACCTTCTTGTACACACAAGGTTCGTCAGGATTTTGTGAGAAATCAAACTCTTTGATTGTCTCATTAAAATGGATATTCCACCTCCTAGATGCTTGCTTCAGTCCATATATGGATCGTCGAAGCTTGCATACTTTGGTTTTGTCAACCGATGTGAAACCTTCATGTTGTATCATGTATACATCCTCAAGCAGGTTTCCATTAAGGAAAGCTGTTTTCACATCCATTTGCCATATCTCATAATCATAATGAGCTGCTATGGCTAGGAGCATCCGAATAGATTTAAGCATAGCTACTGGCGAATAGGTTTCGTCATAATCAATTCCTTGTTTCTGACGATATCCCTTTGCCACTAATCTAGCCTTAAAGGTAACTACATTATCTTCTATGTCGGTTTTCTTCTTGAAAACCCACTTGCACCCTATGGGCTTAATCCCTTCAGGTGGGTTAACCAAGTCCCATACTTGGTTTTCGTATATGGAATCCATTTCCGACTTCATGGCCTCAAGCCATTTGTCCCTTTCTGAACTTTTCAGAACATCTTCATAACTGATAGGTTCGTCATCGCTTATGAGTAACACGTCGTTCGATTCACTTACGAGAAATCCGTATCTCTCTGGAATATTGTGTGTCCTATCAGACTTACGAAGAGGTGGTGTTGTTTTAGGTTCAACTGATAGCTCATCATTATGAGGTATTGGTTGTGGATCTAGACTAGGTGTCTCTGTAATGTCTATTGGAGTTTCTTGAACTTCATCAAGTTCAATGTCACTCCCACTGTTTTCTTGTAAAAGAAATTCTTTTTCCAGAAATACAGCATGCCTTGAAACAAACACCTTTTGTTCTAAGGGATGATAGAATTGGTAGCCCTTCGTTTCCTTAGGGTATCCAATAAATAGACATTTATCAGACTTAGCATCCAATTTGTCTGATACAATCCTCTTCACATAAGCAGGACAACCCCATATTTTAAGGTGAGTTAAGTGGGGTTTCTTACTATTCTATGTCTTATATGGAGTATTAGAGACTACCTTGGTCGGGACTATGTTTAGCAAGTAAACAGCTGTCATAAGTGAATAGCCCCAAAAGGATTTTGGAAGAGTTGCATGATTCATCATCGACCTAACCATGTCCATCAAGGTTCGGTTGCGCCTCTCAGATACATCATTATGCTGTGGTGTATACGGCGGAGTCCATTGGGACAATATCCCATTGTCCCTAAGATAATCTTGAAACACTTGACTCAAGTATTCACCACCCCAATCGGATCGAAGTATCTTAATACTTTTGCCAAGCTGTTTCTCTACTTCATTTCTGAACTCTTTGAATTTCTCAAAAGCTTCAGATTTGTGTTTCATCAAGAACACATACCCGAATCGTGAGTGATCATCGATAAAGGTGATGAAGTAGCTATAGCCTCCTTGTGCAAGAGTTGACATTGGTCCACATACATCAGTATGTATTAGACCAAGCAATTCTTCCACTGGATTACCTTTTTCGGAAAAGGGTAATTTAGTCATCTTACCTTTTAAGCATGATTCACATGTATCAAATGAACCGGGTTCAAATGTTTCTAAAATTCCACATCGGTGTAATTTGGTCATGCGTTTCTTACTTACATGGCCAAGACGACAATGCCACGTGTAGGAGTCTATTCGATTATCTATTCGAGCACGTTTATTGCTAACTTCGATTTTGAAAACGTCACTGGATAAATCTAACGTGTAGATGCCATTGCACAAAGTTCCATTCCCATAAAGAATGCCATTTAAAGTTATGTAACAACAATTGTTACTAAAAGTTAAATGATAACCCTTTTCATTCAAACATGAAATAGATACAATGTTCTTTATTAACGAAGGAACAAAATAACAATTATCCAGTTCTAAGACACGTCCAGTGGGGAGCTTTAGCAAATGTAACGCCCCAAAATTTCCATTTTTAGTTCTTAAAGTCCTTAGAATGATTTAGAAATGGTTTAGAAATATTCTAGATATTTTTAGGAATTTTTAGAGTATTTTTATGGAATTTTCCGAGTCCGTTTGGTATTTTTGGAAAAAGAAAAAGAAAAAGGAAAAAGAAGCCAAAATAGGAAAATACCATAAGGGGAAGCGGGGGTTCGAACCAGCGACCACCACGAGACCAAGGGAGCGCGCGGCCAGCTGGGCTAAGGGTATCAAGCACAGAAAAGGAAAGAAAAATATATACTTAAGCTGTAGTTAGGTTGATCCGATCCTTAAGTGTATAAATAGAAAACTTAAAGAGAGAAGTTGGGATTTCTCTCAAACCCTTCGGCCAACACCCCTTGCGCCGACCCCTCTCCCTCTCCTCTCTTGTGCGCACGCAAATCAAGGCCAAGAGGGTCGGCCGAGACCCTTTCTCCAAGAGATAATACTATATTCGAGATCCCCGCGACGAGAGGAACGCGTAGACGTGAAGAATTCTTCGAGATCTCGAGTTTCTCCCGAGTTCTAGACCTCAATCTTGGTTGTAAGTCCAAGATATCAATGTAAGTACTGCTCACCTGCAGTAAGAGGCGGTTTTTCCGCAAGAATTTCCTTTAAAAGTTTTAAAAGAGATATTTCCTTTTTGTTTAGTTTTTGCATGTGATCTTAGTTCTTATATGCTTGTATATGTTGATAAGCACCCTATATGAGATTAGGGACCAAGAAAAGCTATGAGAAAAGAAAGAGAAGATAAAGATAAGAAAAGAAAAGGCCAAGGCCTTAAGAAATCCCCAAAAGTCAAGACTTAGGGATTTTAGCACGCAAGGTGCTCCAGAAAATGCCAAGGCATTTACAGATAAGAAAGAAAAGAAAGAAAAGCTATTTTATTTTATAAGGCCAGTACCCGGCGTCCAAGGGCGTCGTTAAAGAAATCCAGGTGTCCAATTCCAAGGTCTTGGCCCTGGTAGACCAAGGTCTGCTCTATTAGGATTGGTGGCTCGCTACCCCAACCTTTTAGGGAACGCGCATGAGATGGTACTTACGTCTTCAGTGGATCCAAGTGATTATTATTTTCAAGTATATGCTTTAGCAAAGTTTTCTAAAGTTTAAGAAAGTTTTCAAAAGTTAAAGAATAGCTAAAGTTTCAAGTTGAGCCAAGAAAAGTAAATTGAGATTATTTATTGCTTGAGTATGCATGTTTTGAGTTATACATGTCCTTAGTTTTCTTTCAAGCATATTAGTATCTCATATGATGTTCAGTTTGATCTAGAAGCATGTTTGCATATTTCGAGTTTTTGTGAGCTAGATAGTACTTACTAAGCTTTTGCTTATAGATGCATTTCCTCTTATTGCAGATAAAGGTAAAGGCAAGCAATTCTGAAGGAAGACGACGAGGCGGTGCTGAGTAGAGTGTGTGTGGTGGCTGATTATGGAGAGATCTTAAGCACAAGACAATTTAGCTATTTGAATTGAAATGTTTAAGTTTATTCAAATTTCAAGTTCTTGCTTATGGAGATTATAGAGTATTTGAGTTTTGGATAGTTTTACATGCTCAATTTCTTAGAGTAAAGATTCCATGTCATTTTATTTAGCTTATATATTTTTATGATTGCATTGGATAAGTAGAAGAGTGAGTAGTTAAAGATATTGATACTTTGTTAGAGAAAAAGGTATTTGTGCCAAGATAGTATCAATTTCCTTTTGAATCATGTCTTTATTGCTTAAGTATGTTTAGAAAAGTTGCTTTCTCATTCCATAATGCCTTAGTGATGTTATAGAACTTTGTATGATAAGTTTAAATGGTTAGAAGTTAAGATTGATACAACTCCATTGTTAAAGTTTAGATAAACTTGTTTGGTTTGTTTTCTTCCATAAAAGTCCTAAATTCAAGTTTATGGATTCGTTTGATTGGCTTAATTGTTTAGGAAACTGATATAGAGTATAGAAATGATGTTGTAGTTTGATATGGCTCGAAATTGAAGGAATGGTGGACTTGGGAAGCAAGGGGCCGAAACCTGTAAAACAGGTTACAGCCGTATCAGTCGACTGATGACGTCATCAGTCGACTGGTACGGGCTGTTTTGGTTGGTAAGGCTGTTTTCAATAAGATTCAACTACGAGATTGAGAAGGAAGTATGACATGGTATTATTATACATGATTGCTTAAGTTAGAATATAATTGTTAGCAGAATTTAAAAGAAAAAAAAAGATTTCCGCAATTTTCTTTAGTCATGTATAAGAGTTGAGAAGTAGAGTAAAGTAACGATCCGTCTGAAGACAGTAAGAGGTCGGGTCGCTACAGTTGGTATCAGAGCAGTTCCCATTCTCCAGCATCACACACACATCAGCATCAACCTTGCCGTCTTCAAGTAAGAAAGCTTTAAGTTTCAGTTTTTCTATTGCTCCTTTACTTAACTTCAGTATAGAGAAATGCTTAAGTACTTACTCATATGTGCATAGAACAAGGAAGCATGTTTAATACCTTAGTATCACGGAATCATGTTTAATCCCTAGAATGGATATTAGAGAAATGCTTAAGTACTTACTTGATTTGCCCAAAAGTAAGTTTTGGGATTATGGCACGCAAGGTGCTTGATAAAAGTTTTGAGTAAGACCAAGGTCTTACTAAGCCCTAGAACGAGTTCTAGGACTAAGAAATGAGATAAGAATCAAGACCAAGGTCTTGTTGTATCCTAAAGCAAGTTTGGGAACATTACCATTAAGTGTTAAGTTATACATTTGAGGACGTCCTAGAAAGGCCCAAAACGAGGAGCAAGCTCCTAGAAGGCAAGAAGCGTACCTCATTCAGTAGGAGAAACTGAAGCCAGGGAACTTCCCAGGCACAAGCAAACCATGGGATGCTTAAGCATGGTTCAACACGTTGGAAAGAATAGTAGGGCTACTGGACTGGCATGAGGTAGAGAAGATAAAGTGTGCATCTTTCTGCCTTACGGGAGATGCTAGAATATAGTGGAAGAGAGTCAAGGCCAAGAGAAATGTCAGCCAGATGACATGGGCCGACTTCGAGACTGAGTTCTTCGAAGAATACTCTCACATGCAAGTAACCAACAAGCATTATGATGAATTCACGGAGTTCAGACAAGGAGAACTATCCGTGGATGAAGCAGTGAAGATGTTTAAGCGGTTAGCTCATCTGTGCCCAGAGCTAGTTAGCACAGAAAAAGAGATAGTTAGGCTAATGCTCAAGATGTTAAGGCCTGAGATAGCGTTGAAGGGGGCTAGCGGTGTTGAGAGGCTGCAAACCTCCGAGGAACTAATAAGTAGTGCTTTGATCACTGAGCACTACTTAAACAGTATAAAGGCCACCAGAAAGGTTGAACGATGAAGTTCTTAACAACCTTACCGTCAGGGGAAGTAATGGCCTCTACTGAGAGGCTAAGGGCAGTATCAATCTAGATTTCCAACCGAGAGCTCTACAGTGACTTGTTAGTCCTTGAGATGAAGGATTACGATGTCATTTTAGGAATGGACTTCTTGAGCAAGTATAATGCTTCTATAGACTGCCGCAAGAAAAAGTCAAGTTCACACCAGAAGCAGAACCTTCGGTTGAGTTTATTGGAGACCCAAGGAGAAAGATAAATAGGTTCCTACCTACCTTACAAGCTCAGAGAATGTTAGAGAAGGGGTGCACTGGTTTCTAGCTCATATAGTGGATGTGAGTCAAGGAGAAGGATTGAAGAGAGAAGAAGTGAGGGTAGTCTGTGACTATCCTGAGGTGTTTCTTGAAGAGTTACCAGGACTCCCTCCCAATCGGGAAATTGAGTTTGAAATTGAGTTGGCCCCAGGAACCAACCCAATTTCGAAGGCACCTTATCGCATGACACCAGCAGAACTGAAAGAATTACAAGAGCAACTCCAGGAGCTACTAGACAAGGGCTTCATTCGCCCGAGTCATTCACCCTGGGGAGCTCCTGTACTTTTCGTCAAGAAGAAGGATGGGTCTATGCGTCTGTGCATAGACTACAGAGCTCTGAACAAGGTGACCATCAAGAACAAGTACCCCCTTCCTAGAATAGATGATTTATTTGATCAACTCAAAGGGGCTATGGTGTTCTCGAAGATAGATCTGCGTTCTGGGTATCATCAGCTGAAGGTTAAAGAAATTGACATCCCCAGGACGGCTTTCAGGACAAGATACGACCACTACGAATTTGTAGTAATGCCTTTTGGAGTAACCAATGCTCCAGCAGTCTTCATGGAGCTGATGAACCATATCTTTAGGGAGTATCTCGATAAATTCGTCATTGTGTTTATTGATGATATTCTCATATACTCACAGACTCCAGAGGACCATGCTACACACTTGAGGATAGTGCTGCAGATCCTCCAGCAGGAGAAGCTCTATGCAAAATTCTCAAAGTGTGAGTTTTGGCTAGATCAGGTGACCTTCCTAGGTCACATTGTATCCAAAGAAGGCATTCGAGTTGATCCAGCCAAGATAGAAGCAGTCAGCAACTGGTGTAGACCCAAGAATGCCAGTGAAATCAGAAGCTTCTTAGGCCTGGCAGGATATTACAGAAAATTTGTGAAGGACTTTTCCAGGATAGCCTCTCCACTCACAGCTTTGACCAGAAAGAACAAGAAGTTTGAATGGTCAGATAAATGCGAGCACAGTTTTCTAGAGCTGAAGAAGAGACTGACCAGTGCTCCCATCCTGACTGTTCCAGAGAGTGACAAGGCCTTTGACATCTACAGTGATGCATCCAAGATGGGCCTTGGAGCTGTCCTCATGCAAGACGGTAAAGTAATAGCATATGCCTCCAGACAGCTCAAGGACTATGAGAAGAATTACCCTACGCATGACCTTGAGCTAGCAGCTGTGGTTTTTGCACTGAAGCTTGGAGACATTACCTGTATGGAGTGCAGTGCAGAATCTTCACAGACCATCAGAGTTTGAAGTACTTCTTCACTCAGAAAGATCTGAATATGAGGCAGCGCAGGTGGCTAGAGTTGGTCAAAGATTATGACTGTGAAATCCTCTACCACCCAGGTAAAGCTAATAAAGTGGCAGATGCACTGAGCAGAAAATCCTGTGCGGCACTGATGTCCTTATCATCACTGTCTCTACCACTTCAGAGAGAAATAAAGAATTTTGGAGTCGAGGTAATAATTGGGCAACTTTCTGCATTGACCCTAGAGTCAACCCTGCTTAAGATATACAAGAAAGCAAGATCAAGACCCAGAAATCCAGAAGATCAAGCAGGGGATCCAAGAGGCAGAAAATTCAGAGTTTCGAGTATCAGATAGTGGCATTCTCTATTTTGGAGACCGCCTTTGCGTCCCCAATGATAAGGAATTAAGAAAGAATATTTTAGAAGAAGCCCACAGTACCCCGTACTCTATGCATCCTGGTTCTACCAAGATGTACCAAAATTTAAAGCAAAGGTTTTGGTGGTCTGGACTCAAGCGAGACGTGGCCAGATATATCAGTACCTGCTTGACCTGTCAGAGAGTCAAGGCAGAGCACCAGAGACCAGGAGGAGTTCTACAGCCTCTTCCCATTCCAGAGTGGAAGTGGGAAGAAATATCCATGGACTTTATCACAGGTCTTCCAAGAACCACCCATGGACATGATGCAATTTGGGTGATAGTGGACAGGTTGACCAAATCTGCCCACTTCCTAGCCATCAAGTTATCGCATTCGGTAGAGCAATTAGCACAGCTGTATGTGAAAGAAGTAATCAGGCTTCACGGAGTCCCGAAGTCGATCGTTTCTGACAGAGATGGGCGATTCACCTCCCATTTTTGGAAGTGTGTTCAGGGCGCCTTAGGCACCAGACTTCAGTTCAGCACAGCTTTCCATCCCCAGACAGATGGACAGACAGAGAGAGTAAATCAGATTTTAGAAGACATGCTCAGGGCTTGTGCATTGGACTTTAAAGGTAGTTGGTGTAAATTTCTGTGCTTAGCTGAGTTTGCCTACAATAATAGCTATCAGGCCACCATCAGGATGGCACCTTATGAGGCATTATATGGCAGGAAATGTAGATCACCCATATGTTGGCAAGAAGCTGGTGAGAAGAAAGAGATGGAGTCAGGACTAGCACCAGACTGAGCTTATAGATGAGACCGCTCAGGCTATCCAGACGATCCGCCAGAGGATTGAGACTGCCCAGAGTAGACAGAAGAGTTATGCTGACACACGCCGTAGGCCACTTGAATTCCAAGTTGGAGATTCAGTATTTCTCAAGGTCGCTCCCATGAAGGGAGTGGTGAGATTTGGCAAGAAGGGCAAGCTGAGTCCTCGCTACATAGGACCCTATAATATTATAAAGAGAGTTGGGAAGGTAGCCTATGAGCTGGACTTACCAGAGGATATGTCAGCTATCCATAGTACATTTCATGTCTCTATGCTAAAGAAGTGTATTCACGACCCTAGCCAAGTGATTCAGCCTCAGTCAGTACAGATCCAAGAAGATCTTAGTTATGAGAGCAGACCGACACAGATAGTGGACAAAGCAGTTAAAAGATTAAGAAACAAAGAAGTGCCACTAGTGAAGGTCATCTGGCAGAATCAAAAGCATGAAGAGGCTACTTGGGAACGTGAGGACAGCATGAGAGAACGATATCCAGAGTTATTCTAAGTTCGAGGACGAACTTTTTATAAGGTATGGGGGATTGTAACGCCCCAAAATTTCCATTTTTAGTTCTTAAAGTCCTTAGAATGATTTAGAAATGGTTTAGAAATATTCTAGATATTTTTAGGAATTTTTAGAGTATTTTTATGGAATTTTCCGAGTCCGTTTGGTATTTTTGGAAAAAGAAAAAGAAAAAGGAAAAAGAAGCCAAAATAGGAAAATACCATAAGGGGCAGCGGGGGTTCGAACCAGCGACCACCACGAGACCAAGGAGCGCGCGCCAGCTGGGCTAAGGGTATCAAGCACAGAAAAGGAAAGAAAAATATATACTTAAGCTGTAGTTAGGTTGATCCGATCCTTAAGTGTATAAATAGAAAACTTAAAGAGAGAAGTTGGGATTTCTCTCAAACCCTTCGGCCAACACCCCTTGCGCCGACCCCTCTCCCTCTCCTCTCTTGTGCGCACGCAAATTAAGGCCAAGAGGGTCGGCCGAGACCCTTTCTCCAAGAGATAATACTATATTCGAGATCCCCGCGACGAGAGGAACGCGTAGACGTGAAGAATTCTTCGAGATCTCGAGTTTCTCCCGAGTTCTAGACCTCAATCTTGGTTGTAAGTCCAAGATATCAATGTAAGTACTGCTCACCTGCAGTAAGAGGCGATTTTTCCGCAAGAATTTCCTTTTAAAGTATTTAAAAGAGCTATTTCCTTTTTGTTTAAGTTTTTGCATGTAATCTTAGTTTCTTATATGCTTGTATATGTTGATAAGCACCCTATATGAGATTAGGGACCAAGAAAAGCTATGAGAAAAGAAAAGAGAAGATAAAGATAAGAAAAGAAAAGGCCAAGGCCTTAAGAAATCCCCAAAAGTCAAGACTTAGGGATTTTAGCACGCAAGGTGCTCCAGAAAATGCCAAGGCATTTACAGATAAGAAAGAAAAGAAAGAAAAGCTATTTTATTTTATAAGGCCAGTACCCGGCGTCCAAGGGCGTCGTTAAAGAAATCCAGGTGTCCAATTCCAAGGTCTTGGCCCTGGTAGACCAAGGTCTGCTCTATTAGGATTGGTGGCTCGCTACCCCAACCTTTTAGGGAACGCGCATGAGATGGTACTTACGTCTTCAGTGGATCCAAGTGATTATTATTTTCAAGTATATGCTTTAGCAAAGTTTTCTAAAGTTTAAGAAAGTTTCTAAAAGTTAAAGAATAGCTAAAGTTTCAAGTTGAGCCAAGAAAAGTAAATTGAGATTATTTATTGCTTGAGTATGCATGTTTTGAGTTATACATGTCCTTAGTTTTCTTTCAAGCATATTAGTATCTCATATGATGTTCAGTTTGATCTAGAAGCATGTTTTGCATATTTCGAGATTTTGTGAGCTAGATAGTACTTACTAAGCTTTTTGCTTATAGATGCATTTCCTCTTATTGCAGATAAAGGTAAAGGCAAGCAATTCTGAAGGAAGACGACGAGGCGGTGCTGAGTAGAGTGTGTGTGGTGGCTGATTATGGAGAGATCTTAAGCACAAGACAATTTAGCTATTTGAATTGAAATGTTTAAGTTTATTCAAATTTCAAGTTCTTGCTTATGGAGATTATAGAGTATTTGAGTTTTGGATAGTTTTACATGCTCAATTTCTTAGAGTAAAGATTCCATGTCATTTTATTTAGCTTATATATTTTTATGATTGCATTGGATAAGTAGAAAAGTGAGTAGTTAAAGATATTGATACTTTGTTAGAGAAAAAGGTGTTTGTGCCAAGATAGTATCAATTTCCTTTTGAATCATGTCTTTATTGCTTAAGTATGTTTAGAAAAGTTGCTTTCTCATTCCATAATGCCTTAGTGATGTTATAGAACTTTGTATGATAAGTTTAAATGGTTAGAAGTTAAGATTGATACAACTTTATTGCTAAAATTTAGATAAACTTGTTTGGTTTGTTTTCTTCCATAAAAGTCCTAAATTCAAGTTTATGGATTCGTTTGATTGGCTTAATTGTTTAGGAAACTGATATAGAGTATAGAAATGATGTTGTAGTTTGATATGGCTCGAAATTGAAGGAATGGTGGACTTGGGAAGCAAGGGGCCGAAACCTGTAAAAACAGGTTACAGCCGTATCAGTCGACTGATGACGTCATCAGTCGACTGGTACGGGCTGTTTTGGTTGGTAAGGCTGTTTTCAATAAGATTCAACTACGAGATTGAGAAGGAAGTATGACATGGTATTATTATACATGATTGCTTAAGTTAGAATATAATTGTTAGCAGAATTTAAAAGAAAAAAAAAAATTTCCGCAATTTTCTTTAGTCATGTATAAGAGTTGAGAAGTAGAGTAAAGTAACGATCCGTCTGAAGACAGTAAGAGGTCGGGTCGCTACAGCAAATATGTTCCGATGGCAACAGCAGCAATCTTTGCTCCATTGCCAACTCGCAAATTCGCTTCTCCTTTGACAAGTCTTCTTCTATTCCTTAGCCCCTGTATGTCATTACATATATGTGAGCTACACCCAGTATCAAGTACCCAGGTATTTGAAGAAATAGAGTGACATTCAATAACGAAGATTCCTGAATAGGATGGGGCATCGGATGCCTTATTCTTCTAGGACTCAAGATAAACCTTGCAGTTTCTTCGCCAGTGACCCTCCTTGCCACAATGATGGAAGGTTCCTCTTGGTTTCTTTTCAGTCTTTTTGGCCTTTTTCTTCTTTCCCTTATTCTGTTCTTTGGCCTTCCTCTTAGAACCTTTCTTCGAGGAACCAACTAACAGTACCGTCTTTTGATCCAGCTTTACAGAAGGCTCCACAGTCTTCAGCACGTTGAGCAACTCAGGAATGGTAGTCTCTAGTTTGTTCATCCGATAGTTCATCACAAATTATGAATAACTTTTGGGCAAACAACTCAGAATTAAGTCAATACTTAGTTCATGATCCATTGCAAAATAGAGTGTGCTCAGTCGCTCAATGTACCCCAACATCTTTAACACAAACTGCGAGGCAGAAGTGCCTTCCTGCATCTTAGTGGTGAAGAGGAGTCTGGAGACTTCGAACCTTTCGGATCTCGCCTGCTCTTCAAACAACTCATGAAGATGGAAGATGATGGTATAAGCATCCATATGCTCATGCTGCTTTTGCAGCTCAGGTACCATAGAGGCTAGAATGATGCAACTCGGAAGTTCAGAATCGGTCACATGTTTCTGATAGACCACTAACTGGTCTGGAGTTGCACCCTCTGGAGGATGGTTGGGAAGTTGATCTTCAAGGACATAAGAAAGCTTTTCTGCCTTGAGGACTATCCTCAGGTTTCGAAGCCAGTCCATGAAGTTTGGCTCGGTCAGTTTGTTGGTGTCCAAGATGGAACGCAAATTCAGAGAAGACATGATCGAGTGATTAACCTAGAAATACAAATTGAGCTTATGTGAGAAGAATGAATAAAGAATGTATCAACATACATAAATAAAATCCTATTTATTTTTCAAATTGAATAACCCTTTTTATCAATTCGGGAGATCGTAGGAACATCTCCAAATAGGTTGATATCTAACCATAGATAAGAACCACCATGGCTGTGGCCATCAAGTTGTTCTTAGCTATGAAGGTAGGTAATTATACCAATTACATATCACATATATGTAACTATCACTTTATGCTATCAACTAATTAAATGTTTGCATAAATCATTGGTTTGTTAACTCATTAACAATTATGCATCAATATACATAGCACCCAACTGCACCTCTCTTTACATCGACCTTGGCTGTGGCACAACAAATCGATGCTCCATGCTTAAGGCTGACCCATTAATCAAGAAATAGTTTTAATATGGTTGGAGCTCATTCAACCGTTTAGTCAGGCTTGGATGTGTCCAACAACCAAAACTAAGGATTGACTTCTGACTCCAACTATATTATACATAAACTAATTCCATGGTTTGAACATGTTGAGGTTCAAGCCGGGCATGGATGTGTCCATCAACCCAAACGAGAAACAAAACTCCTATTCTAACCATATTAATGGAAGGTGTTGGCCTTAATATTTTGTAAGGGGTTTTGGGTCTCATCCTTTCTTTTCTAAGCACATTCATGACATAGAATTATGTCATGACTAACGATTTCCTTAATAAAGTATGTATGTGACTTAATTTATCAAGTTTCATTATTTGAATTAGGAACCGGATTTCCTAATTCTAATTTCATACTTTATTTAAGGAATTGTTTTGGGAAACAATTTCCTAAATTGTCATAATTAATTTTGAAAATAATATGTTTTAAGACTTTGATTTCTCTAAATCAAATCTTATTAAATTAAGAGACAAATCCCTTAATTCAACCACATATTATTTTCATGAAAATCTCATTTAAGAAAACTCTATAGGAAACTATTTTCCTAATTAATTTTGGAGACAACAATATGTAAGAGCATCACCTCTTAAATCATATTTTATTCATGGATTTAATTAATTACAACAAATCATTTTCTAAGGGTGGCTCCCCGAGGCTCAGATACCCAAAGAAAAATAATTTGTTGTAAATCCAATTTAGACGGCTCCCCGAGGCTCAATCCAAATCAAACATGACAATTTCATTTAAAATTGGGAAATTAAATTACAACAACTAACTTTAAATTGTACGGCTCCCCGAGGCTCAATCTAAAATAAAGAATTTTGTTGTCAATTTAAAAACCAATTCAAATTTATTTGTCAATTAACTGTCCATAAATTTGTCAAGACTTTCTTGAAAGAAAGTGCCCAAAATTGCGAGATTTCATAAATAGGTTTTCAGAATAATTGTATGTTTCTGGTACAAAGAAAACTTACGTATTTCCAAAATTGAAAAATTTCTAAAATAGAAAATTTTCCAAAATTGGAAAGTTTCCAAAAATGGGAAGTTTTCACAATTATTATAAAATTTCAGAAACTAGGATATTTCAAAAGTTTGTGAAATTTCATGAGGATTTCCAAACTTAGAAATTCCTAAATCTAAAATTTATTATAATTGGAAAGTTTCCATAATTGAAAATTTTTCCAAAATTGAGATCATGACAAAGTTTTCCGCAAAACAATTATATGATTATGTCAAACACTAACCGGCTCTGATACCACTGTTAGGACCGGGTGCATGTTGACAAGGATACAGGTTCATAAAATTTTAAATTTTTATGTGCAGCGGAAGAATTTGCATAAAAGAATTTCTCAAATTACTTTAACCACGTATCTAGCATGCAACCTTATGATGTGTTGACATGATCATAAATTAAAACTTTGTGGAAAAGTAAACTAATTTACTAAGTACCTCGCGTAACTCGAAGTAAGGGACGAGATCCAACCGTAGCGTCCCTTGGAAGCTTCGCCTCTATTCGCGTCCACACCGAGTTCTCTTCGGGATGACTTCGCAAAGTCACGAGTTTTGTGCCGACGAGAACTACTAGATTCTCTAAAGGCACAACTAGAAGATCAATAGAGAAGATAGGAAACTAACCACCAAGAATCGGAATCTAAATTTCGGGAAGGAAGGAGATGCTGTTGGGACCGGGTGCATGTCGACAAGGATACGAGTTCGTAAAATTTTAAATTTTTACGTGCAGCGGAAGAATTTGCATAAAATAATTTCCTAAATTATTTTAACTTCGTATCTAGTATGCAATCTTATGGTGTGTTGACATAATCATAAAATAGAACTTTGCGAAATAGTAAACTAATTTACCAAGTACCTCGCGTAACTTGAAGTAAGGGACGAGATCCAACCGTAGCGTCCCTTGGAAGCTCCGCCTCTATTCGCGTCCACGCCGAGTTCTCTTCGGGATGACTTCGCAAAGTCACGAGTTTTGTGCCGACGAGAACTACTAGATTCTCTATAGGCACAACTTGAAAGATCAAGAGAGGAAAGATAGGAAACAAACCAAGAAGAAAACGGAATCAAATTCCGAGAAGAGAGGAGTCGCTATCCGCTTCTTCTTCTTCGTGTTCGGGTTCTCCTTCTTCTTCTTGAAGCTCACGGCCTCCTCCAAGAAGTCCTTTGTGCGCCGGCCCTAATCCTCTAGGGTGGCCGCCGGCCCTAGGCAAGAGAGGGAGAGGGAGAGGAGAAGAGATTAAGAGAGAGAGGGAGAGCTCTATGATAAGTTGAGTTAGGAATAAGGGCTAGCCTTTGGTTCCTTTATATAGTAGCAACTCCTTTGCTAAGTCTCCCTCTAAACCGAATTAACGGAATTAACGGAATTAGTTATAAGAAATTTATCTTATAAATTTTCTTATTAATTATTCCATTTAAACCGAGTCTTTATTATAAACCAATTTATAATAAAACAAATTAATTATCATAAGAAAATTTATCCTATAAATTCTCTTATGAATTTTATTATAACTAACTTTATAATAAAACTAATTAATTATCATAAGAAATTTATCCTATAAATTCTTATGAATTATTCCGTTTAAACCAAGTTTTATTATAACTAATTTATAATAAAACAAATTCTTCTTCTCTTTAAATTATAGAATAAATTTTATAAGAAATTTATAAACTTTCTTATTATGGAAAAATCAATTTATAATTGATTTTATAAAATTAAAATAAACCAATTCATGGATTATTTTAATCTTCCATAAAAGAATAAATTTCTATAAATTTTATTTATATAAATTTCTTTATACAAATTTATTTATCCATAATTTATAAAATAAATCGCGATGGATTTATCTTATTAATTAAACCAAAATTAATTGATTTTCTCCTCTTATTGTGGCCGGCCACCAAAGGGGTTTTGACACCCTCTTTGGCCGGCCAAAACCAACCCGAACCGCCGCGAATCATACTCATTTAATTCGCCCGAAAAGCCTTCAAAAGACTTAGCCATTTTTAGCTTCCATTGCACCTCTGACTAACTCAGATTCGACTTATTTCTCTTGATCGGAAAATCCAATTTTCAACTCGTTTTAAATCCCTCGGATTACTCGTAGTGCGTGTGACTAAATAGGTTTCGATTTATGTTGGTCGTCTATAATTAACTAATTATAGAACGATCATGAGTGGCACCTAGTAGTACATCATGATCCCCAATTAATCGAAAGATCAACGGTTTGACCTCAGAAGAAATTATTCTGAAACCCTTCAGAAGCTCTAATGAATCGTGCCCCATTCCCTTCACCACCTTATACCCACTTGGTTCAGGACACGGTCAATGGTGTCAGTCCCCACTAGGCTGACTACGTCACGCCTAGCCCAAGTAATGTCTTACTCGTCCTATGGATTTCTAATTACTCTCATGTATTTTAGAGACTCTCACTCTAAACATGATATGCTCTGACCAGAGGCTTTGAGTAACAATCCGACGATAGGCCTGGGTATACATCTCCTCGCAAGGAGTGGTGAATCCTTTGTAGGCTGTTCAAACATCTTCGGGCACTTCGGCTTATACCCGATCATCTTGGGTCCACACCTCCTTGGAGATGCTTGCTAAAGATGTCAAAGTATAAGTCTCTATGACCAAGATGACTTGAACACCGTAAGTCAAAGGAACATCGCACTTAAGTCGCAGTAAGATCTTCATTGACATATCTACATGTAGATTCCCATATGAAGTCTTACAGCTAGTCACTCCAATGAACTAGTTCCCTTAACTAGCATCCATGTTTATCTCTGGACATCCCAATGTCACCAGCCAGTGAGAATCAGCTGAATAGAGAATAACCCATGCTAGTCTCAACAGAATTGATAATGTCCGTATTTATCAATTCATCGACTAGGGATATTTCCAACACTTCACATTTGCACATTTAGAGATAATCACTAGTTGCGATCCCATCACAAATTCTTTTATGCTGTGAACTGTATGGCGGACATTCAGTAGATGTGTTTAAGATCTCAATCAAATACACAAACATGTATACTCAAATAGTGAATTATCATTTATTGAAATAAATGTTTACAATCATAAGGCGATTGCCTTAGGACACTTCTCTCATATCACTAACAGATGCGTCCCGCTTCTTCTTCTTCTTGTTTGGCTCCTTCTTGTTGGTGACAACTCACGGCAACCTTGGAAGATTGAGGGTGCGCCGGCCCTAGGATGAATTGCGCCGACCCTAGGGTAAGCCAAAGGGGGCGCCGGCCCTAGGTGGGAAGGAGAAGGGGAGGAAGAGAATAAGAGAGAGAGGGAGAGAGTTAATCTCTTGATTACTCAATTGATTGGAATTCAAGGCTAGCCTTGGTTCCTTTATATAGTAACCTCTCCCTTGCCAAGTCTCCCTCTTAACGGAATTTTCATAAGAAATTTATCCTATAAATTCTCTTATTAATTATTCCGTTTAAGCCAAGTTTTATTATAACTAATTTTATAATAAAACAAATACCTTCTCTCCTTTTATTATGGAATAAATTTTATATGAAATTTATAAATTTTCTTATTATGGAAAAATTAATTCATAATTGATTTTATAAAATTAAAATAAGTCATTCCATGAATCATTTTAATTTCCATAAAAAGGGAATAAATTTCTATAAATTTATTTCTATAAATTTCTTTATACAAATTTATTTATCCATAATTTATAAAACAAATCGCGCTAGATTTATTTCATTAATTAAACCAAATAAATTGGGTTTTCCCTTTTGTATTGGCCGGCCAAACCAAGAGGGTGGACACCCTCTTTGGCCGACCAAACCGAGCCCCGTTTCTCGCGAATTAAACTCATTTAATTCGCCCAATAAGCCTTCAAAAGACATAGCCATTTTAAGATTCCGTTGCGCCTCTGATTAACTCAGATTCGACTTATTTCTCTTGATCGGAAAATCCAATTTTCAACTCGTTTTAAATCCCTCGGATTACTCGTAGTGCGTGTGACTAAATAGGCTTTCGATTTATGTTGGCCGTCTATAATCAACTAATTATAGAACGATCATGAGTGGCACCTAGTAGTACATCATGCCCCCCAATTAATCGAAAGATCAACGGTTTGACCTCAGAAGTAATTCTGAAACCCTTCAGCAGCTCTAATGAATCGTGCCCCATTCCTTCCACCACCTTATACCCACTTGGTTAAAGACATGGTCTGTTTGTGGGTCAGTCCCCACTAGACTGACTACGTCACACCTAGCCCAAGTAGTGTATTTCTCGTCCTTTGGATTTCTAATTACTCTCATGTATTTAAGAGACTCACACTCTAAACATGATATGCTCTGGCCAGAGGCTTTGAGTAACAATCCGACGATAGGCCTGGGTATACATCTCCTCGCAAGGAGTGGTGAATCCTTTGTAGGCTGTTCAAACATCTTCGGGCACTTCGTCTTATACCCAATCATCCTGGGTCCACACCTCCTTGGAGATGCTTGCTTAAGATGTTAAAGTATAAGTCTCCATGACCAAGATGACTTGAACACCGCAAGTCAAAGGAACATCGCACTTAAGCTGCAGTAAGAACTTCATTGACATATCTACATAGATAACCATATGAAGTTTTACAGCTAGTCACTCCAATGAACTAGTTCCCTTAACTAGCATCCATGTTTATCTCCGGACATCCCAATGTCACCAGCCAGTGAGAATTAGCTGATTAGAGAATAACCCATGCTAGTCTCAACAGAATTGATAGTGTCCGTTTTTATCAATTCATCGACTAGGGATATTTTCAATACTTCACAATTGCACATTTAGAGATAATCACTAGTTGTGATCCCATCACAAATTCTCTTATGCTGTGAATTGTATTGCGAACATTCAGTAGATGAGTTTAAGATCCCAATCAAATACACAAACATGTATACTCAAATAGTGAATTATCATTTATTAAAATAAATGTTTACAATCATAAGGCGATTGCCTTAGGACACTTCTCTCATATCACTAACAGGATCACCATCTTGTTTATCCAATACACCCTCGAACAGCGTCGGTGATAATGTCATGGTAGAAAGCCATCCAGAGATGACCTCGACCCCAGGCTTCATAATTTCCCTTTCGAGTGGTCGGGGTAATCTAGATATGGACATCAAGGTGGTACTTGACTTCCGGCTGAGTGTATTGGCCACTTTGTTTGTGACACGGGTGCCCCCAGCGCCGCGGAGGTCCCAGGCGCCCCCAAGGTCAAGGCAAAGCAGTAAACAAAAAAAGCGCTTCAAAGGCTTACTAGGCCAGGGCGCCCCCTGTGTCCCGGGCGCCCCCAGCGTCGCGGGCGCCCTGGGTTCAAGCTAACGAAGTGAACCGGCCGAGAAGCCAGCA